>QANZ01029123.1:0-10815 GCA_003254925.1 Chamaecrista fasciculata | reverse complement strand
TTGATTCTCCAAGATTGCATTTGAATTCAAATTATAATATTAAGGTAATATTATAATTAGGAATTCAAGTCCTAAAATTATGATATTATTGTAATCTCATAATTTAATAATTTGATAATCATATAATTTAGGGATTCCCTAATTATAATTATCAAAACCTCAAACCCTATATATACATACTAGCTAAGGTCGACTTTCATCCTAAGCCTCATGACTCTTGGAATTTCGACTTTTCTCACCCATATTCACAAGAGCAAAATCGGTTTTGAGTCTTGTTGAAGAGAGAGAGAAAACACAACCCTAGTTTTCTAGAGAGAGAAAGTGGCGCAAACCTAAAAGAGTTTTAGGGTTTGTGACAAGGTTGTGTGAGATCAAGAATAGGATTCTTGATCTAGGCGCCATCTATTCTTAGAAGTTCAAGAATTGTTCTTGAATTCAAGAACACCGTAGATAAGGTCCCTGATTCACTTGGAGAAGTGAAGAATTCTGGATCAACGAAGTTTTTTGAAAAAATTGAAAAGAGTTAAAACTATTTCTCATTCTGTTTTGTTTATCAAACTATGAGATTAGTTAAAACTATTTCCATGTTATTTGCTTTCTGGTCCCCAAACTATTGTTCGTTACTTTTTGATCATTGAATTTCATGAATAAACCCGATTATTGATGGTTGCGATTTTCTATGGGCCCCGAGTTATAATTTACACATCTTAAGGACTGATTATTGGATCAATACAAATTTATGGACCAAATTGTATTCTCATTTTGGTCCATCATCTCATCCAATGAGATGGACCCTAAACCCTTCATCCAAAAATATCTCATCCTTACGCTTTTCAATATCATCTCATCTCAATCTCATTCCAATCAAACCACACCCAAACACCTATCATCCCATCTCATTATCTCTATCTCATCTCATTATTTCCTATCATTTCTACCCCTATACAAATTAAAAAAATCTATAAACCTATTTCAACCAACCACAATCATTACATACCCTTTTATATAATTTCACATCCTATTTAACATCATTTTCTCTCAAATCATCCAAACATCAATCCATCATTTTCATCTCATCTAATCTCATCATCATCTCATCTCATCCACTTGGATGAGATTGGATGACATTTTGGAATCCCCAAACATGCCCTTAGATGTTGAGATGAAATGACGTTGTTATGGGATGAGATGAAATGATGTATTGGTACTGTTTGGATAATTTGAGAGGAAATGATGTTAAATAGGGTGTGAAATTATATAAAAGGGTATGTAATGATTGTGGTTAGGTGAAATAGGTTGTTGGATTTATTTATTTTGTATAGGGGTATAAATGGTGAGAAATAATGAAATGAGATTGAGATATTGAGATGAGATGAGATGAGATGATAGATGTTTGGTGGTGGGTTGGATGAGATAATGTTGAGATTAGATGCTCTTGGAAAGCGTGAGGATGAGATATTTTTGGAGGAAAGGGTTTAGGGTCCATCTCATTGGATGAGATGATGGACCAAAATAAAAATAATATTAAAATTATTTTAAGATTATAATTTGGTCCATAAATTTGAATCGTCCAATTAATCGATCCCTAAAATGTGTAAAAGAAAACCCGGGACCCGTAGAAAATCCCAGCCATCAATAATCGGGTCTATTTATGAAATTTAACGACCAAAAAATAATAAACAATAGTTTGGGGACTAGAATGCAACTCATCTCGTAATTTGAGTAAAAAATCTAACCATAAATAGTTTTATGACTGAAAAAAATAGAAAAAACATTTAGACAATAAAAAACAAAACAACATTGCAATTTTTTTGGCTACCCATGATTTGAACAAAAAAAAAATTGACACGTGAAAACTTGTGTATTTTCCCAACCAAAAAATAAGCGTTATTTCTCCATTATCCACAACGTATAGTCATTGGATGATTTTGGACATGCATATAGAACAAAAACTAGTTTGAGGACCAAAATGAAACTAATTGCATAGTTTGAGGAAACAAAACTAAACAACAAATAGTTTTAGGAGCCAAGGAAACTGAGCTCATAGTTTAAGAATCGAAATGCTTATAAAAGTGAAGAGAATATTGTAACGAAAATAGAAGAAGATTGTAACTTAAAAAATAATTTAAGGATTCAATTGTATATTTTACTCAAAACAAATAGAAAAATATTGGAACTAAAAAAAATAATAANCTCATTCTGTTTTGTTTATCAAACTATGAGATTAGTTAAAACTATTTCCATGTTATTTGCATTCTGGTCCCCAAACTATTGTTCGTTACTTTTTGGTCATTGAATTTCATGAATAAACCCGATTATTGATGGTTGCGATTTTCTATGGGCCCCGAGTTATAATTTACACATCTTAAGGACTGATTATTGGATCAATACAAATTTATGAACCAAATTGTATTCTTAAAATAATTTTATTGTTATTTTCATTTTGGTCCATCATCTCATCCAATGAGATGGACCCTAAACCCTTCATACAAAAATATCTCATCCTCACGCTTTTCAATATTATCTCATCTCAATCTCATTCCAATCAAACCACACCCAAACACCTATCATCTCATCTCATTATCTCCATCTCATCTCATTATTTCCTATCATTTCTACCCCTATACAAATTAAAAAAATCTATAAACCTATTTCAACTAACCACAATCATTACATACTCTTTTATATAATTTCACACCCTATTTAACATCATTTTCTCCTAAATCATCCAAACACCAATCTATCATTTTCATCTCATCTAATCTCATCATGATCTCATCTCATCCACTTGGATGAGATTGGATGACATTTTGGAATCCCCAAACATGCCCTTAGATGTTGAGATGAGATGACCTTGTAATGGGATGAGATGAAATGATGTATTGGTGTTTGGATAATTTGAGAGGAAATGATGTTAAATAGGGTGTGAAATTATATAAAAGGGTATGTAATGATTATGGTCAGGTGAAATAGGTTGTTGAATTTATTTAACTCAATAGTTGATAATAATTAGTTAGTTGGATTCGCATCTTTTGAAATTCGTTTTAATTAAGAAGTTTGAGTGAAATTGAAGTTGTATTTATTTTCTAATTAGAAAATGCTTGGCCTGTTGTCATATGACACTTTCAATAGACTTTTATTTGTTAACGTGGCGAAACTTTAGAATATCCACGGTAAGATAGTCTGACTTTTGAAAAACCTGTACCATAAGTTCTAAATTAAAATTTAGATTGATGTGGCTTGAACCATTAGTTTATGAGAAAACTTACTTTTTGGTCCCTGAATTTTTACTGAGTCAATGATTTAGTCCTTGAATTGTAAAAAAATATGAATCAGTCCTTGAATTTCACACTATGTCAATCTTTTGGTCTCTGAATTGTAGGAAAATACAAATCAATCCTTGAATTTTACACCACCGTCAACCTTTTGGTCCTTGAGCTGGTTCGTATTTTCCTATAATTCAGGGACCAAAAAGTTGATGGTTGTGTAAAATTCAGGGAGTGGTTCGTATTTTCCTACAATTAAGAGACCAAAAGGTTAACAGTGGTGTAAAATTCAAGGACTGATTTGTATTTTCCTACAATTTAGAGACTAAATCGTTGACTCAGTAACAATTCAAGGATCAAAAAGTAGGTTTTCTATTAGTTTATTGACAATCAATCAGCCCCTTCACAAATTCACGCTATTGACTTGCAAAGGCTTTTCTAAGGTAAAAATGGACAGCATTTCCTACATTCCAAGCTAGAGAGATGATACAGAATATTTCACACACACTCTCTCACTCTACAATCCGTTAATTTCCTTTTCCATCACTTTCCACTTGTCCCTCTGATGCAACTAACTTGCCACGTTGATCTTTCATTACAATGGACAACTTCACTTTCAACTTTATACCTATTGACTTATAGTCACCAAACACAAAACGCATTACTACTTAATTCATTGCCTTCCACATGTTGACCATGTTATACTTCCTTCCCTTTTATTATTTGATCTCTGAGTATGAGCAACGATCCAGTTCTTGAACAAAACTACACAAGAGATAAGTTCAGAATGTTCTATATTTGCCTTTTTTCCTTTTTCTTAATTAGAACCTCCACTTCCATAGACAGTATAGCTCCAAGTAAATCCATCCGAGATGGAGAGAATTTAGTTTCAGCAGGTGGAATATTTGAACTGGGATTCTTCAGTCCAGGGTCTTCAAAAGGTCGATACATAGGAATATGGTACCATAAATCTCCTTCAACTGTAGTATGGGTGGCCAACCGAGAAACACAGCTCAAGAATAAGTTTGGAGTTCTAAAGATCAATGATCAAGGAGTTCTTATGCTTGTAAGTGGCAAAAATGTTACTGTGTGGTCGTCCTATATATCATCAAGCAAAGCTAACAATCCAATTGCACAACTCTTGGACACAGGAAATCTGGTAGTGAGAAATGGAAATGATATCAATCTGGAGAACCTATTATGGCAGAGTTTTGATTATCCTTGCGATACTGTTTTGCCAGGAATGAAGATTGGATGGAATCTAGAGACGGGTCAAGAGAGATTTATCTCATCTTGGAAGAGCAAAGATAATCCTGCTCAAGGAAAGTACACAGGTAAAGTAGATCGTAGAGGATATCCTCAAGGATATCTGTTAAAGGGAAATGATGTAATGTTTACTGTAGGCTCATGGAATGGCCTTAGATTTACAGGAGACCATAGGCCCATTCCATCATATGATTTTGGATTTGTGTTCAATGAGAAAGAGTTATACATTGGTTATGAACCAGCAGAATCAGTTGATTCTGTTCTTTATCGATACACCATCTCGCATTCTGGCATCTGGCAGCGTTATGTCTGGACAAGTCAAACAAGTAGATGGGAGTTTATGTTTACTCAACCTGCACATCAGTGTGAAAAATATGCATTATGTGGAGAAAATTCAGTTTGCAATATCAGCAACACTCTAGTTTGCCTATGCCTTGAAGGATTTGTGCCAAAAAATCCAGTAGAATGGAACATGTCTTATTGGGCTAGTGGCTGCGTTAGGAGAACCCCATTGGAATGTAATAATCGTGATGGCTTCCACAAGTACATGGGAATGAAGGTTCCAGACACATCTACTTCCTGGTATAGTAAATCCATTAACCTTCAGGAATGTGAGGAATCTTGTCTGAAAAATTGTTCTTGTACAGCATATGCAAATTTGGAGATTCAGAATGGAGGAAGTGGCTGTTTAATTTGGTTTGGTAGTTTGATAGATGTGAGGGAAAGCCTTGAAGGAGGCCAAGACCTTTATATTCGAGTCTCTGCATTAGAAATAGGTACCCAATTTTCTTTTCTTTTCTTTTTTCTCTTTGTTTTTGATATCTCCTTCACAAAAAAAAGAAGAATAATAATAATTCTTCTTCTAAATTTAAATAGGTGAACTTCATTTACCAGATCTTGCTAAGGACCATGGCCATGGGAATTTCAACAAGAAGTTCTTTGTAGGATTAGGGGTTTGTGCCTTAATATTGGTGGTGGGCTTCATATGGATACATAAACTTCAAAAGCCTGGTAAATTTTGTCATGTGACACTTTTGAACAAATTTTAAGATACCATTGTTGGTTGACACTCAGAAAGAGTGGAACTATAAACCAGCATAAGATTTTCTTCAATTCATTGTAAACATTTTTTTAATGTCTCATTTTCACCATTTCCAGTGTAAAACTTTGTAGAATCTTTATGAAATGGTCTCATTTTCACCATTTAGGGATGGCAAGAATATTTTGTTGGAATAGTGGCCAAGTTAAACTTGAGGAGGAAGACATGAACTTGCCAAAAATGGATTTATCAATCATTGTTAAAGCCACTAATAATTTTTCAAGCAACAATAAACTGGGAGAAGGCGGATTTGGATCGGTGTATAAGGTAATATGGCAATAATTCATCGGTGCATGATATTGATTTTCTATATCATATATGTATTTTCATATGATAATTTGATTTTCAGGGTAAACTAACAGGTGGGCAAGAGATAGCTGTAAAAAGGTTGTCTAAGAATTCTTGTCAGGGATTAGTGGAGTTCAAAAATGAAGTATTATTGATAGCCAAACTACAGCACCGTAATCTTATCAAGCTTCTTGGTTGCTGCATTAAAGGGGGAGAAAAAATTTTGATCTATGAATACATGCCAAACAAGAGCTTGGATTACTTTATTTTTGGTTTGTTCCTTTACTCTTTTATATGCTAATAACACTTGTTGTAGCATGTTTATAATTATTGTTTCCTTAAATGTTGAAACTAGAGTTGGTATTCTAATTACTAAATGACATTGACAGATGAAACTCAAAGAAAAATCTTAGATTGGCTTAAACGTTTCCACATTATTTGTGGCATTGCTCGAGGCCTTCTCTATCTTCATCATGACTCTAGACTGAGAATTATTCACAGAGATCTCAAAATGAGCAATGTTCTACTAGATGCTCAAATGAACCCAAAAATTTCAGACTTCGGCTTAGCTCGAGGGTTTTTAGGAGATGAAGTAGATGCAAAAACCAAGAAGGTGGTTGGAACATAGTAAGTTACCTTTCAAGTCTAACTTAGTTTCGGTTTCAGTTTCGTTTTCTTGTGTGGTATTTTGACTTACTTCATGGCCAATGATACCTCCAGTGGTTATATGCCTCCGGAGTATGCTGTGCATGGGCATTTCTCAATCAAATCTGATGTCTTCAGTTTTGGTGTAATAATACTAGAGATTGTTAGTGGGAAGAAGAATAGAGACTTCGTTGATCCAGAAGGAAACCTTAACCTTCTTGCACATGTAAGTGAAATTACTCCTTAATTCAGTACTTAGTTGAATAGTTGAAACAGAATAGAATGAAACAAAGAATTGTTTTAATTTCTATGGTTTCAGGCATGGAGGCTCTGGTCTGAAGAGAGACCATTGGAACTTGTAGATGAATTCTTATGTGATGAGTTCTTAAGTGATGAATACATTGCTTCAGACCTTGTAAGATGCATACATGTTGGATTATTATGTGTTCAACAAAAACCAGCGAATCGGCCAGACATGTTATCTGTGGTTCTTATGCTGAATGGTGAGAAATTATTACCAAAGCCCAAGGCTCCTGCATTTTACACTGAAGTGGATTTACCTGAAGCAGGTTCCTCAAGTAGAAATTGCAATAAGTTTTCCCTTAATGAAATGTCCCTTAGTTTTTTAGGGGGAAGATAGAAGATGAAGACTAGGCAAATGAAAATAGTTTGCCCCTACCTCAGAAAGAAGATTGTTTAGCATTGCAAAAATGAAATCATAGAGTTGATAATTTGAACATATGAACTTGTGGTAGCAATATCTCTTTTCTCTATGCACTGATGACCAATTATACTTAGTTTATCCTATTACAAATTTTGGTCTCACTATCATTTACCTCCATATTATTAAGAGGGGTTCACTTTTTGTAGCATGCTAAATGTCAGTTTATGAAATCATTACGAATATCTAAATGTGGTTCTTTTTAAAGCATATTACAATCTTTACATTTGCACTTAGTTATATTTGACTTGAGATGAATGAAAAAGGAAGGAAAGAGAAAGCATGAAAATGAGTCATTTCTATTTTGATGTCCACTTGAAGCCTCAGAAATTCCTAATGAATCAGTACCAACCTGGTTTTCATTTGATGGCATGTTAGTTTTCATTTGAGTCATTAAAGATTCTTCATATAATTAATAAATCATATTTCAGCACCTAGTATCTTCAATCATGGCAAATCTTGTTCTTTCTACCATAATAAGTGACACACAAGGAGGGCAATCAAGGCAACATAATGTTAAAAGAAGAGGTAAGAAACACAGCAAAATGAAGAAGAAAATTAAGGAAACGAAACCTCTCCAATTGGATAGAGATTACTATAGGTAAGCGTAAGTCATACCTTCTTTATTTTCAAATCTGTGTGGCAAACAATTCTCATTTTGACCAGAACAGATAATCAACATTGGCGTTTCAAATAATTGCAAGTCTTGGACCATTTTGTACAGTTTGAAGGCACAATCTTATCAAGAACNTTGATTTTCTATATCATATATGTATTTTCATATGATAATTTGATTTTCAGGGTAAACTAACAGGTGGGCAAGAGATAGCTGTAAAAAGGTTGTCTAAGAATTCTTGTCAGGGATTAGTGGAGTTCAAAAATGAAGTATTATTGATAGCCAAACTACAGCACCGTAATCTTATCAAGCTTCTTGGTTGCTGCATTAAAGGGGGAGAAAAAATTTTGATCTATGAATACATGCCAAACAAGAGCTTGGATTACTTTATTTTTGGTTTGTTCCTTTACTCTTTTATATGCTAATAACACTTGTTGTAGCATGTTTATAATTATTGTTTCCTTAAATGTTGAAACTAGAGTTGGTATTCTAATTACTAAATGACATTGACAGATGAAACTCAAAGAAAAATCTTAGATTGGCTTAAACGTTTCCACATTATTTGTGGCATTGCTCGAGGCCTTCTCTATCTTCATCATGACTCTAGACTGAGAATTATTCACAGAGATCTCAAAATGAGCAATGTTCTACTAGATGCTCAGATGAACCCAAAAATTTCAGACTTCGGCTTAGCTCGAGGGTTTTTAGGAGATGAAGTAGATGCAAAAACCAAGAAGGTGGTTGGAACATAGTAAGTTACCTTTCAAGTCTAACTTAGTTTCGGTTTCGGTTTCGTTTTCTTGTGTGGTATTTTGACTTACTTCATGGCCAATGATACCTCCAGTGGTTATATGCCTCCGGAGTATGCTGTGCATGGGCATTTCTCAATCAAATCTGATGTCTTCAGTTTTGGTGTAATAATACTAGAGATTGTTAGTGGGAAGAAGAATAGAGACTTCGTTGATCCAGAAGGAAACCTTAACCTTCTTGCACATGTAAGTGAAATTACTCCTTAATTCAGTACTTAGTTGAATAGTTGAAACAGAATAGAATGAAACAAAGAATTGTTTTAATTTCTATGGTTTCAGGCATGGAGGCTCTGGTCTGAAGAGAGACCATTGGAACTTGTAGATGAATTCTTATGTGATGAGTTCTTAAGTGATGAATACATTGCTTCAGACCTTGTAAGATGCATACATGTTGGATTGTTATGTGTTCAACAAAAACCAGCGAATCGGCCAGACATGTTGTCTGTGGTTCTTATGCTGAATGGTGAGAAATTATTACCAAAGCCCAAGGCTCCTGCATTTTACACTGAAATGGATTTACCTGAAGCAGGTTCCTCAAGTAGAAATTGCAATAAGTTTTCCCTTAATGAAATGTCCCTTAGTTTTTTAGGGGGAAGATAGAAGATGAAGACTAGGCAAATGAAAATAGTTTGCCCCTACCTCAGAAAGAAGATTGTTTAGCATTGCAAAAATGAAATCATAGAGTTGATAATTTGAACATATGAACTTGTGGTAGCAATATCTCTTTTCTCTATGCACACTGATGACCAATTATACTTAGTTTATCCTATTACAAATTTTGGTCTCACTATCATTTACCTCCATATTATTAAGAGGGGTTCACTTTTTGTAGCATGCTAAATGTCAGTTTATGAAATCATTACTGATAAACTGGAAAATGACTGGCACTTACCTAGTTCACCGGAGAGGGCTGCAAGAGCCAAGACTTGAACAAAGACCTGCAAAAGCTTCACAGGGGGGCCCTGCGAAGTGTACTCCGACGCTCAAGTTAGTAAGAGAGTAATGAGAGAGTAGGAGAATTTGAGAGTGTAAGAAGTAGCTAACCTTGAACTGGTGAAATGGGCTCTATTTATAGAGCAGGGAGGAGAGAGGTGGTCAGCATGCGGGGCGGACCACGTTCTGGGCACGATCTCCACCAGCGAAGATGGTGGAGACCGAGATTTGCGGAGCAAGGCAATCGTGGGAGATTGCGCGTTGTGTTTCTAGGCGGGCGCCTAGAAGCTGGAGATCGTGGGTATGAACGAGTCAGTAACCCACGATCTCCCGTAGCGTGGATTGCGGAGCGGGGTAGTCGTGGGTGGCCACGTGTCTTTTGGGGGACGGGCGCCATGACCCAGGATGGACCATGAGCGCCCCTAAGCGAGTTTAGGGCGCCCGGCTGACTTGAGGGCGCCTCGCAAGGTGCGGAGGGGAGAAGAGGCCCGGTGCGAGGGCCGTTTAGGCGTACGCCCAAATAGTGATGTATCAATTACGAATATCTAAATGTGGTTCTTTTTAAAGCATATTACAATCTTTACATTTGCACTTAGTTATATTTGACTTGAGATGAATGAAAAAGGAAGGAAAGAGAAAGCATGAAAATGAGTCATTTCTATTTTGATGTCCACTTGAAGCCTCAGAAATTCCTAATGAATCAGTACCAACCTGGTTTTCATTTGATGGCATGTTAGTTTTCATTTGAGTCATTAAAGATTCTTCATATAATTAATAAATCATATTTCAGCACCTAGTATTTTCAATCATGGCAAATCTTGTTCTTTCTACCATAATAAGTGACACACAAGGAGGGCAATCAAGGCACCATAACGTTAAAAGAAGAGGTAAGAAACACAGCAAAATGAAGAAGAAAATTAAGGAAACGAAACCTTTCCAATTGGATAGAGAATACTATAGGTAAGCGTAAGTCATACCTTCTTTATTTTCAAATCTGTGTGGCAAACAATTCTCATTTTGACCAGAACAGATAATCAACATTGGCGTTTCAAATAATTGCAAGTCTTGGACCATTTTGTACAGTTTGAAGGCACAATCTTATCAAGAACCAAATAGGCACTAAAGTAGTAAGACGGGATTGATTGTTGACATGGTCAAAATCGGCCAAAAGT
>QANZ01029113.1:36523-78192 GCA_003254925.1 Chamaecrista fasciculata | reverse complement strand
AAAAGAACACCCGTAGTTAAAGGTTCCGGATTCACTTGAGAAGTGAAGGAGGCTAGCACCTAGGCATCTCCAAACTGTTCGTGTGGATTACCGGCGGAGGAAGGACGCGTCACGTGGACTTCTTGGAAACGCCCCGTTCAACTAAAAGATTGAAACTCGTGAGGTATACCACTTAACCAAAAGTTTTAAATTCAGCTAGCGGATCCGTTCGGGGATTCTTGGACCTGGGCGTTTAAGTTTTTTTAAATTACAGTTTTTCATGCTTCCGCTGCCTTAGGCGCCCTTGAATTCCCAACAATTAGAGGTAATAAAATCATTTGGATGGGCAAAAACAATCCCATGTCGTGGGATTAGACTAATCCCACCCTAGGGTGGGATCAAATTTGGGTCATTTCATGGGATTAAGGCATTCCCGGGAATGCAATATTCCCAGAACTAATTTTCTAATTCGTGTACCAAACGCGAGATTACTCTAGTCCGAAGCACATAATCTCGGGACTCCAGTGTTATCGTCATTTTTTATAATTTTTTGAATTATAAGTTTTATTTATGATTTTTTTATTGTTATTTCTAAAAGTTTTTTTTTTATATTTTCTTTTTATAATGATTAGTTGTATAAAATAATTTTGAAATGTGTCTTACCTATTTTTAAAACAACCTTATAATAATGATAAAAGATACTTAATAATAAATCAAAACTTTAGATAAAGAGAATAGTTGATAGGGGTGTAGAATTTTGAGAAATTAGTGATGAGATTAAATCCAAAAGAAATTTATTACTTAAACTCACAAATTAAAATTCCTAATATCAATATGTTGATCAACAGTAATCCAATAGTTCTAACACACTAATTTACCAATTTTCAGGAATTACACTATATTAGTCGGAATGCACAAGGAAAAATATACCAAGAGGGGGGTGAATTGGAATTTTAAACTTTTTCCTTAAAAAAATTCTTGAAACAGTTCCATAAAGCAATTCCTCTTAGTTAAATTCTTTTAACAGTTTCGTTCTAAACACGGTTACTTAGCGAAAATAGTTTCTCTTATGAAAACAATTCCTTTAGAAACTAGTTCCTGAAAGAAAACAGTTCCTTAACTTGTAAAAGATAAAATGCGGAATATAGAAGAGTTAAGAGAAGAAGAACAACACAACCAACTTTATATTGGTTAAGAATAAGATGCTAATCCCTATCAAAGTATTTTCTCTTAAACCTGATGGAGATTGTGCCCTAGGGCCAATCATTTTAGAAATATGTTATGAACATATTAATTAATTTATAGAGATAAATTAATGGTTATCATATTATTAGCATGTTTACTATGATAACAGTCCGTGATTAATTATAGGATAATTAATCTAAACTGTCCCTGGTCGCTCATTCAAGTGGGAACTTGAAATGAACCAAGACCAGCATGACCTCGGTGCATAGAGATGCATGCACTAGATGCTGGAACGAGTGTCATGGTGCAATTATGTAAAGGGTTACAAATTGCTGGACCGACCCGGAGAGTCCTGCATGGGTTTTAGTCATTAGCTAGTCTCTCTTGTACACATGTCACGATGCCCTTAGACCTGAGGTCTTCATCATTCCGGCGTTGTAGTTGTCAAACTTTGGCTTAGTCTAACGTTACCCGTAGTAGGGTAGCCATAAGGGCTAAGTACGGGTTTGGTTGATTACCGTGCTGAGGAATATGGTTGACCAAGATGGAATTTTGTCCCTCATAAAGATGAGAGATATTTAACTGGGCCCCCCGATGAGTCTATCCAAGGAATGTGTGGCCACACTGGAAATTGGGACTTACTCAAGGAATCGAGAAAGTTGAGGTTTGGATTATGGATGACTTTCCCGTGCCTAATCCATGACCAAAATATCGTAGGGCAATAGGGATCAAGACAAGGTGGTACTGAGGTTAAGTCGTTTCGGCGATAAACGATAACTCACGTGTTTTGGGTAGTCGTGATGGCTTGCTAGAGTCCGCTCTCGACTTGTAAGTCATAGAGATGACTTGCTGCCAACTTCACGTGGGGCCTGCTGGGTCACACACGAGCAGGATCAAGATGCCACATCAGGGCACGAATTAGGGTTAATTCGTGGGTCACATAGATGACACCGTTTAAGACATAATTGACTGTCTTGGGACATGAAATATTGTCTTAAATAAATATCTACAGATATATATGATATTTAGATTTGTGGGACAAATTTAAATATATATATATATGATAATTGTTAAATAGATAATTGGATTAGGCTATTTACAATTATATTCCTATTTATAATATTAGGGAAATATAAATCAGATAAAGTTCCTAAAAGTTAGGAAATTATTGATTTATTAAATTCACTAATATTAGGATAAATAGGGCTGAGGTTGGCGCCTCATATAAGGCCATTTTAATTAATAGAAATGTTTTGTTAATTAAAGATCATGGCTTGAAATTTGAAATTCAAATAGATTTGATCTAGATTTCAAATGATTGAATTAAATATATTAATGTAATATTTTAATTCAAACTATATAGGGAAGTCGAAATTATATGTCTGAAGTTGGATTTAAATATTAGTGTAATATTTTAATTCAATAAAGACTAGAATTCAAAATTCAAAAGATTGACTTAAAGATATTATGGTAATATCTTAAATCAATATTGTTGGAAAATAACAAATTAGTTATAACTTCCTAAAAGTTAGGATTGTTATTTTGATTTATTAAATTCCAACAAAAGGAAGGGGGACTTGGCGCATGGGGAGTATCTTTTGGGAAGATTTGATCTTCCAATTTGATTCTCCAAGATTGCATTTGAATTCAAATTATAATATTAAGGTAATATTTTAATTGGGAATTCAAGTCCTAAAATTATGATATTATAGTAATCTCATAATTTAATAATTTGATAATCCTATAATTTAGGGATTCCCTAATTATAATTATCAAACTTCCCAAACCCTATATATAGATAGCATAAGTCGACTTTCCCTAAGCCTCATGACACTTGGGAATTTCGACTTTGCCTAGCCAATTCACAAGAACAAAATCGGTTTTGGGTCTTGGTGAAGAGAGAGAAAAGCACAACTCTAGTTTCCTAGAGAGAGAAAGTGGCGCAAACCTAAAAGGAGTTTTAGGGTTTGTGACAAGGTTGTGTGAAATCAAGAATTTGATTCTTGATCATAGGTGTTGGGAAATCCCCGGGGAAAACATGCAGCGGAAGAAACAGTAAATAAAAAAAACTTGCGCTCCCCAGGAAAATCCAACCCTGAGATCCGCTAGTTGAATTTAAAACCAGATATGAAAAGTGTTATACCTCAAGCTTTCAATCGGATTGGTGATACTTGGCGAGTCTAGAAGTCCGTTTCCACGTCCTTCCTCCACCGGTGATCCACACGAACAGTTTCCCGAACACGAGGTGCTAGCCTCCACGCCTCTTTCTCCAAAGAGACTCGGGATTGAATCTACAGTTTGTGAATTCAGGAACTCCTTCTCTGAATTCCAGGCAAGGTGGCGCAACAATGGAGGAGATAGCAACAAAACTCCTTTTGTTCTCCTTCTCCCAAACCCTAAATCGACTTTCTCTCTCTAACTCTTAGGAGAAAAGTCGAATCTTCTCTCTCTACAAGGAGGAAGGCGAGTTTCTCTCTCTCTCTACAAGGAGGAAGATGAATGCTCAATGAATTAGTGTTTCAAGTGTGTCTCTCATGGGCTAGGCGACTTAGCCTATATAATTACCAAAATTATGGTAATTTTATAATTATAAAATCATGAAATTACAATAATATCATATTTTATGACTTGAATATCTAATTAAAATATTACCATAATATTTTAATTCAAATTCAAATTGCTATCTTAGAGAATCAAATGGAAGATCAAATCTTCCAATGGGACCCACTAGATAGGCGCCTAACTCATGCATTTTTAGGCAATTTTATAAATCAAAAATGACTCCTAACTTTTAGGAAGTCACAACCAATTTATTTTATCCCAATGGTTTTTGAATTAAAATATTACCATAATATCTTTAATTCAAATTTTGAATTCTGAATTTACATTCTTTATTGAATTAAAATATTACCCCAATATCTTAATTCAAATCTTGAATCTCAAATTCAAATTCAAACTCATGACTTAAATTAATAAAACATTTTTATTAATTAAATCATCCTAAAATGAGGCGCCACCCTCTAGCAAAATATTAGGGAATTTTATAAATCAATAATCTCCTAACTTTTAGGAATTATTTGATTTATTATTCCTAATATTTAAATTGTAAATAATTAATCTCTATTAATCATTTAACAATTATTTAAACTGTAGAAAATTTAAGACAAGACATAATGTCCCAGACATTTCCTCTGTGTCTTAAATTAGGCCACGGAGTGACCCACGAATTACCCTAATTCGTGTCCCTTATAAGGTGTGTTCTAATCCTGCTCGTGTGTGACCCAGCAGGCCCCACGTGAAGTTGGCAGTAGGTCATCCCTATGTCCTACAAGTCGTGAGCGGACTCTAGCAAGCCATCGCGACTACCCAAAACACGTGAGTTGATCGATCGTTACCAGAACCGATTTTAACCTTCGTACCTCCTAGGCACCGACCCTATTGTTCTGCGATATCTTGGTCATGGATCAGGCACGGGAAAGTCATCCATGATCCAAACCTTTACTTTCTCGATCTCCTTGAGTAAGTCCCAATATCTAGCATGGCCACGCTTTTCCTGGACAGACTCATCGAGGGCGCCAGTAAGATATCTCCCAATTTAATGGGGAACAAAATCCCAATTTTGGTCAGTCCACATTCCTCAGCACGGCAATCAACCAAACCCGTACTTAGCCCTTATGGCTACCCTGCTACGGGCAACGTTAGACTAAGCCAAAGTCTGACAACTGCAACGCCGGAATAATGATGACCTCAGGTCTAAGGCGTCGTGACAGGCGTACAAGAGAGGCAAGCTGATGACTAAACCCATGCAGGACTCTCCGGGTCAGTCCAGCAACTCGTAACCCTTTACGTAATTGCACCATGAATCTCATTCCAGCATCTAGTGCGTGCATCCCTATGCACTGAGGTCATGCTGGTCTTAGTTCATTTCAAGTTCCCACTTGAATGAGCGACCAGGGACAGATTTAGATTAATTATCTCATAATTAATCACGGACTGTTATCATAGTAAACATACTAATAATATGATAACCATTAATTTATCTCCATAAATTAATTGATATGTTCACAACATATCTATAAAATGATTGGCCCTATGGCACAATCTCCAACAATAGGCGCCATCTGTTCTTGGGAATTCAAGAACAGTTCTTGAATTCAAGAACACCGAAGATAGAGGTTCCTGGTTCACTTGGAGAAGTGAAGGAGGCTAGCACCTAGGCATCTCCAAAACTGTTCGTGTGGATCACCGGCGGAGGGAGCACACTCGGAGTGGACTCCTCAGCATCGTAGAAACAAAAGTCGCCGATTGATTTGGGTAAATCTCTATTCCTTTTACTGACACAGATTCATATAGCAGATCCTTGGGAAAGAAATCACTATGCGCCTGGTTTTATTATGTTTTGCGTTTAAATTTTAAATTTATACCTGTTTCCGCCGCGTTGTGTGCCTGGTGATTTCCCAACAAAAACTACGTCCAGTCACCAAGCACAAAGCAAGGGAATTTTATATTATAGGAAAAACTCACCAAAGTTACAATTGTTGGGAATTCTAGGCGCCTAACGCAGCGGAAGCAAAAATAAAATTTAAAATAAAACGCGCCAAGTCCTAAAATTCCCGAACGGATCCGCTAGTAGAATTTAAAACTTTTAAGATAGTGGTATACCTCACGAGTTTCAATCGGTTGGTTATACAAGGCGCGTGCTAGGAGTCCACTCGTAGCATCCTCCCTCTGCCGGTAATCCACACGAACAATTTTCGGGCACCAAGGTGCTAGCCTTCCGTTCTTTTCTCCAAAAGAACCAGGGATCAATCTACAGTGTACGAACTCAAGAACTCCTTGATTCAGCAACAAGGTGGCGCATAGAAGAAACCCCCCACAAGAACTCCTTCTTGCCTTCTTTTCTTTCACTAAACCTAGCTCTAGAGGCAGACGAATTTTCTCTAACACCTTAGGAAAATTCGATTCTTTCTCTCTCTAGATGCAAAGGTGCGATTTTCACTCTCTCTCTACAAGGAGGAAGAAAATTCACAAAGTGAGCTAGGGTTAGACTTGGGGGGCAAGTCGACTTGCTCCCCTATATATAATATAATATTTGGTGATTTAAAATTCCTAAAATCATGATATTTTGATAATATTATAATTATAGGACTTGAATTTACAATTAAAATATTACCTTAAATTTCAATTTAAATTCAAAATGCAATCTCTGAGAATCAAATGGAAGATCAAATCTTCCCATGGGACCCACAAGAGCAATGCGCCATCTCCCTTATTTTTATCTTGGAATTTTATAAATCAAAAACATTCCTAACTGTTAGGAATTCATGATTCACCAAAGATACTAAGTGGAGATCTCACCAAATCTTTTGATATCTCCATCAAATCTTTTGAATTCAAACTTATTATTTAAATTAATAAAACAATTTTATTAATCCAAATATACGGAATGAGGCGCCACCCTCATTTTAATATTGGGGAATTTTATAAATCAATAATTTCCTAACTTTTAGGAACCTTATTTGATTTATTTTTCCCTAATATTTTATTTGTAAATAATTAATCCCCATTAATCATTTAACAATTATTATATTTAAACTTGTCCCACAAATTTAAATATTTCACAACTGTAGATTAATTAAGACAAGACTTAATGTCCCAGACATTTTTGCTGTCTTAAATCGTGCCACCGGAGTGACCCACGAATTAACCCTAATTCGTGTCCCTTTTAAATGGTGTCCTGATCTTGCTCATGTGTGACCCAGCAGGCCTCACGTGAAGTTGGCAGCAAGCCATCTCCATGACCTACAATTCATGAGCGGACTCTAGCAAGCCATCACGACTACCCAAAACACGTGAGTTATCGTTTTTACCAAAACCGACTTAACCTTAGTACCACCTTGTCATAGACCCTATTGTAACACGATATCTTGGTCATGGATTAGGCACAGGAAAGTCCTCCATAATCCAAACCTCAACTTTCTCGATTTCCTGAGTTAGTCCCATTTACCAGCGTGGCCATGCATTTCCGTGGACAGACTCATCGAGGGCGCCAGTTAGATATCTCCCATCTAATGAGGGACAAAATCCCATCTTGGCCAATCCACATTCCTCAGCACGGCAATCAACCAAACCCGTACATAGCCCTTATGGCTACCCTGTTACGGGCAACGTTAGACTAAGCCAAACTCTGACAACTGCAACGCCGAAATAATGATGTCCTCAGGTCTAAGGCGTCGTGACAGGGGTACAGGAGAGGCAAGCTGGTGACTAAACCCATGCAGGACTCTCCGGGTCAGTCCAGCAACTCGTAACCCCTTACGTAATTGCACCATGACTCTCGTTCCAGCATCTAGTGCATGCATCTCTATGCACCGAGGTCATGCTGGTCTTAGTTCATTTTCGCTCCCACGAAAACAATCGACCAGGGACAAATTTAGATTAATTATCTCATAATTAATCACGGACTGTTATCATAGTAAACATGCTAATAATATGATAACCATTAATTTATCTCCATAAATTAATCAATATGTTCAAAACATATTTATAAAATGATTGGCCCTAGGGCACAATCTCCAACAGGCTCCCACTTGCACTAGGTACAATCATTAATCAAACTATTCCTACACTAGGAACATCCATTAATGTGTCTAATCTCCATTTGACATTACATGACGCTCATGTAAGACCTGTGCTAGGGATCTCGTAAGAGGATTGGCAACATTATCCTCGACTGCCACTATACATATCTTGATATCACCATCTCTAGGTGACCACATCTGAGTATATATCACTGTCGGAACATCAGTATGGAACCCCTTCCCGTTTGGTGTCTTCCTATCTCCCCTAGGTGACCACAAAGCATACTTCAGACACTAGTTTTTACGGTCTGCGTCTCCACGCAACCAACCCTTTGTTGTAGAATCAACAATCGTGCTCTGCTTTGAACCTTTCCAACTCACGATGCCACCTGTTCAGGAGAAACACATATCCATACTGCGATTTTATCTTGGTAGGTTTTGGAAAACGGGCACCTGTGTAACCAATTACACATCAGTTCCACCATAAACCAAGAAATCATCCTTAGTTCTTCCTAAGTACACAAGGATGCTTATGACAGCGGTCCAATGATACTCATCAGGGTCTCGTTGGAACCAACTTGTCATGCTCAGGGAAAACGACTCATTGGGTCGAGTACACAGCATTATGGATCCTATTGCCGAAGCATAAGGGATGCCACTCATGCGCCCTCGCTCAACAAGTGTCTTGGGACACTCTTTCTTGCTCAGAGTCAATCCTTGATTCATCGGTATGAATCCCTTCTTGGAATCTTGCATACTGAACCCCTTCAGTACCTCATCCCAGCATGTACTCTAACTCAATCCAAGAAGCCTACAAGATCTATCTCTGTAGATCTTAATGCCTAGAATATAGGCAGCTTCTCCTAAGTCCTTCATCGAAAAAGATTTTCACAACCAAGATTCACAATCTCTAAGGTTGGAACATTATTTCCAATGAGCAATATGTCATTGACATATAGCACCAAGAACACAATTGTGCTCCCACTAACCTTCTTGTAAACACAAGGCTCGTCAGCGTTTTGTAAGAAGCCAAACTCTTTGACTACTTCATCAAAACGATGATTCCAACTCCGTGATGCTCGCTTCAATCCATAAATGGATCTCTGAAGCTTGCATACCTTTCCTGGTTCCTCTGGACATACAAACCCCCTCAGGTTGTGTCGTACACATCCTCGGGCAGCCTTCCATGCTGTTTTTGTTGGAGATTGTGCTCTAGGGCCAATCGTTTTATGTAAATATGTTGTGAACATATTATTAATTTATGGAACATAAATTAATGTGTTATCATGTTATTAGCATGTTTACTATGATAACGTCCATGATTAATTATGAGATAATTAATCTAAATCTGTCCCTGGTCGATTATTTTTGTGGGAACAAAAATGAACTAAGACCAGCATGACCTCGATGCATGAGATGCATGCACTAGATGCTGGGACGAGAGTCATGGTGCAATTACGTAAGGTGGTTACGCGTTGTTGGACTGACCCGGAGAGTCCTGCATGGGTATAGTCATCAGCTTGCCTCTCCTTGTACGCCTGTAGCGATGCCTTAGACCTGAGGTCATCATTATTCCGGCGTTGCAGTTGTCAGATTTTGGCTTAATCTAACGCTGCCCGTAACAGGGTAGTCATAAGGGCTGAGTACGGATCTGGTTGATTGCAATGCTGTGGAATGTGGATTGGCCAAAATGGGATTTTGTCCCTCATTAGATGAGAGATATCTAACTGGCGCCCTCGATGAGTCTGTCCCGGAAAAAGAGTGGCCACTCAAGAATTGGGACTTACTCAGGGAATTGAGAAAGTTGTGGTTTGGATTATGAGAAAGTCCATGACCAAGATATCGTAGGACAATCGGATCTCTGACACGGAGGTATTGAGGTTAAGTCGTTTTAGTAAAAACGATAACTCACGTGTTTTGGGTAGTTGTGATGGCTTGCTAGAGTCCGCTCACAACTTGTAGGTTATGGGGATGACCTACTGCCAACTTCACGTGGGGCCTGTTGGGTCACACACGAGCAGGAACAGAACACCATATGAAAGGGACACGAATTAGGGTTAATTCGTGGGTCACCCAGGTGACACGATTTAAGACACAGAGGAAATGTCTAGGACATTATGTCTTGTCTTAATTGATTTACAGATGTCATATTTAGATTTGTGGGACAAATTTAAATATAAATAATTGTTTATATAAATAATGGGATTAATTATTTACAATTATTTAATTAGGAAAATAATTCAGATAATGTTCCTAAGAGTTAGGGAATTATTGAATTATAAAATTCCTAAATAATTGGATGAGGGTGGCGCCTCTAAGGAAATATTTGGATAAATAAAATAGTTTTATTAATTCAAATAATAAGTTTGAATTCAAAAGATTTGATGGAGATTTCAAAAGATTTGAATTCATAAGATTTGGTGAAGATCTCATCTCAGAATCTTTGGTGAATCAAAAATAAAGAAAGTTTTTTATTTATAAAATTCCAAGGAAAAGGAGAGAGTGAGATGGCGCCTTCTTGTGGGTCCCAATGGGAGATTTGATCTCTCATTTGATTCTCCAAGATTGCAATTTGAATTTAAATTATGATATTAGGGTAATATTATAATTATAAATTCAAGTCCTAAAATAATTATATTATCAGAATATCTTGATTTTAGGAATAATTAAATCACCAAATTTTGACTATATAAATATGGGCAAGTCGACTTGCTCCATAATTGTGTGACAAGCAATTTTTTGCAACCCTAATTTGATTTTCTTCCTAAGAGTTAGAGAGAGAAAATATTCCTGTGCACCCAAGAGAGAAAGTCGACTTTCTCTAAGAGTTAGGAAATTCGACTAAGCTCTAAAATTAGGGTTTGTGAGAGAAGAATAGGCAAGAAGGAGTTCTTGTGGGGGGATTCTTCTAAGCGCCACCTCAATTGCTGTTTCAAGAAGGAGTTCTTGAAGTCAGAGGTCTGTAGATTGGTCCCTAGTTCTTTTGGAGAAAAGAACTGAAGGCTAGCACCTCGGTGTTCAAAGAAACTGTTTGTGTGGATTACTAGCAGAGGGAGAACGCTGGGAGTGGACTCCGTGGAACTCGCCTTGTTCAACCATCAGATTGAAACTCGTGAGGTATAACACTAACCAAAAGTTTTAAATTCTGCTAGCGGATCCGTTCGGGAATTCTAGGACCTAGGCGTTGTATTTTATCGTTTTTGTTTTTCTGCTTCCGTTGCTTTAGGCGCCTAGGATTCCCAACAGTTTTGACATCCATTTGTCATATCTCATAGTCATAATATGCGACTATGGCAAGCAGGATCCTAATGGCATCGGCCATTGCAACTTGGAAAACGTTTCGTCATCTCATGACGTTGAGTAAACCCTTTTGCAACTAGCCTCGCCTTGAAGACGTTGACGTTGCCATCCATGTCGGTTTTCCCCTTGAAAACCCACTTTCACCCTACGGATTTTACACCTTTAGGTGCATCAACTAAGGTCCATACCTTGTTGTTACACATGGATTGCATCTCAGCCTTCATGGCTTCAACCCATTGCTTAGAGTTGGGATCCACGATAGCCTCTTGATAGGTGCTAGGTTCACCACGCTCCATGAGCAACACATCTTTGTTTTCAGTGACCAACGATCCACATCTTTGAGGTTGAGAACGTGTTCTATCACAACTTCGTTGTCCTTGTGTTATTAGAGGAGCTTCCACAACACCTTGTGGTTCTTCTCTAGTTTCCGTCTGCGCCTCTGAAGTGTCTTGGGGATCTTGAACTCCTTCAAGATCTATCTTACTCCCACTGTTTCTCTTGGAAACAAGAATCCCTTTCTAAAAGGAATCCACTTCTGACTACAAACACTTTGTTGTCAGACGAGTAGTAGACTTGATACCCCCTTCGTTTCCTTGGGGTATCCCACAAACATACACTTGAGGGATTTGGGAGATAGTTTATCGTTTTGCTTAACGTAAACTTCACATCCCCAAATTTTGAGATAAGACACTATGGGACTCTTCCCATTCCATATCTCATATGGTGTCTTCTCAACTGCCTTAGACGGAACACGGTTAAGTGTGAACACGGCAGCTTCTAAAGCATATTCTTAAAAGGACTGCGGAAGATCAGTTTGAGTCATCATAGATCGAACCATATCTAATAGGGTTCGATTCCTCCTCTCGAAAACACCATCCCCATGGGGTTTCAGAAGGGGTAAGTCGTGAGACCATCTCACAACTTCTAAGATGATCAACAAATTCTTGACTCAAATACTCGTCTTCTCGATCGGATTGAAGGACTCTGATTTTCTTGTCAAGTTAGTTCTCTACTTCACTTTGAAATCTCTATTTCAAAAGACTCTGACTTATGCTTTAATAGGTAGCCGTAGTCAAACCTATTGAAGCAGTTAGTAAGAGTAACCACCTTCAGCTTGGGTACTCATGGGTTCACATACATCACTATATATGATCCCCAACAAGTCAAATGCCCTCTCACTGTGGCCAGTGAAGGGCGCCTTTGTCATTTTTCCAAGTAAACAAGATTCGCAAGCATCACATGATTCAAAATCAAACGAGCTTAGAAGTCCATCTCTATGGAGCTTCTCTAGGCGTTTCTCGTTAATATGGCCTAAACGACAATGCCAAAGGTATATAGGATTAGATTCGCCAATCTCAATCCTTTTCGTATCAATGTTATAGATATTGTTATCGTGTCAACGTTCAAATTTCAAGACGTAATGTTTATCTTGCAAATCACATAAGCAAATAAACATCATCTTTATGAATTGAACACCAATCTTTTCAGTTAACACATGCAAAACCTTCCTTATCAAATAAGAAAGAGAATCATTGTTTGAACTTTAAAGAAGGTACATGATAACAATAAAATAAGCCCAGAGGGCAAAACAAGCTCGCATGTTCCCACAGCAACAGCAGCAACCCTTGCTTTATTGCCCACTCGTAGGTCCATCTCGCTTCTGTCCAGCTTTCTACTGTCTCTAAGTCCCTTCACATCAAATGTGAAAACCACATGCTGTATCTAATACCCAAGCGGTTATAGTAGACAAGTGAACGTCTATAACGAAGATACCAGAAGTAGAGATCTCATCTCTCCTTTTTATTTATTTGATCTTCCAAATACAATTTGCAATTTCTTAAAAAGCAAATTGCATCCTTTGGAGGCCTTGCCTTCTTGGTAGGTAGTGGGTTAGGCTCAGCCGCTGGCTTGGTCCCACCAAACTCGGCATTCTCCTTTCCTCTTTCCTTTGCCCTTCCCTTTCCCCTGGTTCTCGAACGTTTCCTTGAGATGTGTGACCATCTCAACAGCCGACAATATTCTCGTGTTCAACTCTTTGAACTATCGTGGCTAGCATCAAGCAAGCAACGTCCACAGAGTCATTGAAGTGCTTCTCTAAGCAGTTCTTTGAGCTCTTGGAGCGTCCTTGGCATGCTCTTCAGGGGAGGGATTTCTAGGACACAAAGTTTCCTTCGTTGGGTGAGAACAATTCTCTAATTACAAAACCAGTCAAGGAAGTCAGCAGCTTCCTTCGTTGGGTGAGAACATTTCTCAAATTACAATACCAGTTAAGGAATTTTTTCCTAGATAACTTGTCCTTCTCAAGGACAGATCACAGTGATAGTGATGAACTATTGTTTGTTGTCATTGATTCTACAACTAAGATATGAAAAGTTTTAAATAGCAGGAAAAATAAATATCCACCATTTTATAAAACCCAGTAAAATTTATTATTAGTGGCTAAGACTCATATTTCACCAAAGTTTACCGTCGCTGAGGGCGATCATGCACTCTTTGGTTATTTAGGTTGGTAACTCCTTACCAATCACATCTTTATGTGACTCTTAGATCCTTATGGGACTGTATCATCATATGATACTTATTATGGCATGTTTATCCCATCTAATGCCTTGAGGTCCAAAACCGTTTTGATAACCCTATTAAGTCACACGGTATAACATGTGAAGGGCTAGGTTCAAAACAACGAGGCCGAAGCCCAACCCCATATCATCAAGGCCCAACTAAACACGTGTCGCTGAGGGCGATCACCGCATTTAAAGAACCAGGATTTCAATAGGCATCGTGTTAAAACTCCCATTCACCCGTGTCTCCTCAAGGTCAAGGTAGATACGTGTCGCTGAGGGCGATCACCGCTCCACGATGAACAAGATTTTGACAGGGTGTTTTACCGACAGCATTAAAAACTTAAGATTCTCTAAAAGGGTTTGATTTTTAATTATAAAAATAGGTTCCGTTTTATAGTTTAATCTTAAAACTCCTTTTAAAATTAAACGAGTCATGCCACATGTTTATTACCCCATGTATCTCATACATATAAACATGTGCCCGGATTTTGTATCGTATACAAAATCCCATGCTCGTATCGTATATGTGGTTGTAGCGCGATATATAAAGTAGCATGTTAAAATTTCGCACCCTAAACATACATCTAGCGCATCACATACAAACTAAATGTAAAACATACACCGTGTTTAGATATGGCCCATCTACCCTATAATTCTCCCAAGCCAATGAGAGAACTTTTCTAAAAAGAAAAATAAAATTACAAGAGAATAAACCCCAGTTGCATTGAGGTATAAACTGAAAGTAAAATTACATAAGAGTAGAGGGAGACGACACGCAGGCCGTATTTACCGAAATAAAACTCCTAGAGCCATATCCAACACCACACAATTCAAATATGAACAATTCATACAATTATGTCAAACACGGCAGACAACACATATTAAAAACCATTTTTAAATTGTGTTCAATTCAGGGTTTGTGCAATTTTAACATGTCTTTTCTTGAAATTAGGCCTTTTATCAATAATTATAAAATTCAGGAATCACATTCAAGAATTTAAATTATTGACCTGAAAATTTTAAAATTCATAATTTTAATAAATTTTCAGTCACCCCACTATAATTATAATTAAAACAATTTTATATATAATTATACAGGGAATTTCGATTTTGGCCTTAATATTCAAGAAAATTTTTCCAATTGATCCAATCGATTCCATATGTATCATATACATATAATTTGCACCTTTTTCTGTAGATTGAATTTTTAAGAAAAACGTTCGGTGGATTTCTTTGTAAAACCAAAACAACGTGATTGAAAGAGGTAAACACACATACCATACATCATATGTACACATAAACAGTTTTAAATCCTAGAACTAGCGTGGCTCTGATACCACCACTGTTGGGAATTCTAGCCGCCTAACACAGCGGTAGCAAAAATAAAATTTAAAATAAAATGCGCCAAGTCCTAAAATTCCCGAACGAATCCGCTAGTAGAATTTAAAACTTTTAAGATAGTGGTATACCTCACGAGTTTCAATCAGTTGGTTGTACAAGGCGCGTGCTAGGAGTCCACTCGTAGCGTCCTCGCTCTGCCAGTAATCCACACGAACAGTTTTCGGGCACCAAGGTGCTAGCCTTCCATTCTTTTCTCCAAAACAACCATGGACCAATCTACAGTATACGAACTCAAGAACTCCTTCTTGATTCAGCAACAAGGTGGCGCATAGAAGAAACCCCCCACAAGAACTCCTTCTTGCCTTTTCTTCTTTCACTAAACCTAGCTCTAGAGCCAGACGAATTTTCTCTGACACCTTAGGAAAATTCGACTCTTTCTCTCTCTAGATGCAAAGGTGCGATTTTCACTCTCTCTCTACAAGGAGGAAGAAAATTCACAAAGTGAGCTAGGGTTAGACTTGGGGGGCAAGTCGACTTGCTCCCATATATATAATATAATATTTGGTGATTTAAAATTCCTAAAATCATGATATTATGATAATATTATAATTATAGGACTTGAATTTACAATTAAAATATTACCTTAATATTTCAATTTAAATTCAAAATGCAATCTCTGAGAATCAAATGGAAGATCAAATCTTCTCATGGGACCCACAAGAGCAATGCGCCATCTCCCTTATTTTTATCTTGGAATTTTATAAATCAAAAACATTCATAACTCTTAGGAATCCATGATTCACCAAAGATACTAAGTGGAGATCTCACCAAATCTTTTGATATCTCCATCAAATCTTTTGAATTAAAACTTATTATTTAAATTAATAAAACAATTTTATTAATCCAAATATATGGAATGAGGCGCCACCCTCATATTAATATTGGGGAATTTTATAAATCAATAATTTCCTAACTTTTAGGAACCTTATTTGATTTATTTTTCCCTAATATTTTATTTGTAAATAATTAATCCCCATTAATCATTTAACAATTATTATATTTAAACTTGTCCCACAAATTTAAATAATTCACAACTGTAGATTAATTAAGACAAGACTTAATGTCCCAGACATTTTTGCTGTCTTAAATCGTGCCACCGGAGTGACCCACGAATTAACCCTAATTCGTGTCCCTTTTAAATGGTGTCCTAATCCTGCTCATGTGTGACCCAACAGGCCTCACGTGAAGTTGGCAGCAAGCCATCTCCATGACCTACAAGTCGTGAGCGGACTCTAGCAAGCCATCACGACTACCCAAAACACGTGAGTTATCGTTTTTACCAAAACCGACTTAACCTTAGTACCACCTTGTCATAGACCCTATTATCACACAATATCTTGGTCATGGATTAGGCACAGGAAAGTTCTCCATAATCCAAACCTCAACTTTCTCGATTTCCTGAGTTAGTCCCATTTACCAACGTGGCCACGCATTTCCTTGGACAGACTCATCGAGGGCGCCAGTTAGATATCTCCCATCTAATGAGGGACAAAATCCCATCTTGGCCAATCCACATTCCTCAGCACGGCAATCAACCAAACCCGTACTTAGCCTTTATGGCTACCCTGTTACGGGCAACGTTAGACTAAGCCAAAGTCTGACAACTGCAATGCCGGAGTAATGATGTCCTCAGGTCTAAGGCGTCGTGACAGGTGTACAGGAGAGGCAAGCTGATGACTAAACCCATGCAGGACTCTCCGGGTCAGTCCAGCAACTCGTAACCCCTTACGTAATTGCACCATGACTCTCGTTCCAGCATCTAGTGCATGCATCTCTATGCACCGAGGTCATGCTGGTCTTAGTGCATTTTCACTCCCACGAAAACAATCGACCAGGGACAAATTTAGATTAATTATCTCATAATTAATCATGGGCTGTTATCATAGTAAACATGCTAATAATATGATAACCATTAATTTATCTCCATAAATTAATCAATATGTTCAAAACATATTTATAAAATGATTGGCCCTAGGGCACAATCTCCAACAACAATTTGGAAGATAAACACTCACGAATCACCATAAGGTTTCACAAGTTTCTCTTCTACAATTTCCCCAAACTAACAAATCCTCACGGGTAACAATAAGATTCCTATAACAACTCCTCTTACTGTGCAACCACTCACGGATCACCACTAGGGTTTCACAACAACCGAGGAAGGCAACCTATTATCACTAGGATACAAATGAACGAATCAGAAGGTATGAGATGAAAACAATTGGATTCTCTCACAAAGAGAAGGTTTCAACAAAGTTAATGATCACTAAGATCTATTTCCACAAAGCATAACACAATTAATGTGAATGGTAGCTCTCAGCACTTAGCAGCTTGAATATACTTTCAGAGTCAGTTCATTATTATTGAATATTTGAAATCTTTAGCTTTATATAGTCGAGCAGTCTTGCACTCTTGATAAGGAAGGTTTCTGACTTGAAGTGCCAACGGCTAGGAGTAAATGGTCTTCAATGAAATTCGAATTCCCTTGGTCTTCTCATAGTCTTAAACGTCCTTCCATGTATGCTCAACTGACATTGATAACATTAGAACGTTGAGCATCAATCAGCATAGACAAATTTGCAGAGTTTAAATTGTTTCCTTATATGGTTCCTGGTCTGTAAATAAGGAATTGTCTGATTTGAGTCTCCAACAGCTATGAATTTAATATCTTCAATGATGATTGATTTCGATATCATTTGCATGCATATTATGTCTTTAATCACTTGATTTGCTGACTTGAATATGTTAAAATGTAGAGGTCCTTCAGCTTCAATCATTAGGAACAATTTTCCAGATTTACAGTTCTTTCCATAAACAATTCCTTTCCTAAAATTAAGTCATTAATCAGGATCCGAAATTACTCAAAAAATTTAGCATAATTAAATACATAAAGTCAATCAACTTATGATTAACAATCATCCCAAACATAGCAACGCATGATTAGCAATCATAATCAACTCATCAATCACAAATAATTTTTCCATAGATGTAATAATCACAATAATAATCTTTCTTAATATAGTTCCTCTATGAACTAAAATTCCTAATGAGTATCAGCACACTTAAATACTCAATGTCAATCAACTCATGATTGATACTAATATGCACATCGATTGAGGCATTAAAGATCAGTACATTAACTCATAAACCATTTCAGTAATACAAGATATATCATTTAAAATCAATTCCAATCAATAAAATATTTCTTGAAGTATTTCTCAATCAAAAATTAATCATCAACACCTCATCTTGTATCCTTTCCTTAAAAGATATCTCAATCAAATCATTTACCAATCAACTAAATCAATTCAAAAACAAATGTCAATCACAAATAAATTATCATTTGACACTTAGTCTGAAAATATATAATCCCAAAATTAGATATATAATTAAAAATATTAATCTGAGAATTTTCGTAAATTACCGAAACACAAATAAAAATAGGATAAATTACAAATTAGTCCATATATAAAATTTATCCCAAAAATCTCCCCCTTTTTGATAATGGCAAAAATTCGAACAAGTTTGAATCATAGCCATATACAAGCATGAGGATTCCTCCCCCTATCTAAAACAAAATATGCACATAAAGAATAGATAAAAGATATGAATAATACTTTATTGTTGAAGTACAACAAAAAAGAAACTAATAAGCTCTATTCAAACTTGCATACTTCTCCCCCTTTGACATTATCAAAAAGAGACCACTATGAATGAGGGTTCATGTATCCAGACAAGGAACAATAATATATCCAGATTCAGGTTCCTTACTACATTCCTCTTCAAATTTCTCCCCCTAAGAATAAGAACTTAGGAACTAAAAAGAATTCAACATTTGTTCTCTTCCTTTTCTCAATCTTGCCTTAGCTTTGCAAACTTATATTATCTCCCCTTTTGACATAATCATGAAAAGTTCTAAAGAAAATATATGAAATATGCGTACCTTAGGAACTTAGATTTCAGTCAGGAGTCCTCAAGCATACATAATGCCCTTCACAAAATTTAGACCAAGAGTTAAGCACATAACTTCCTTCATCATTCTTGAATTGGTTCCTCAAGGCTTGATTTTGTTCGAGTTCCTTATAAGATTCCTTCTCAGGTTCCTTATACAATTCCTGCTCGGGTTCCTCATAAAATTCCTGCTCGGGTTCTTGCCTTGATCAGGTTCTTAAGCAAGGAAACTTTTTAGGTACCCAGCTTTTTTTGGATCCTTTCGGCATTAATTCTCTTCAAAGATCCTTTTGGGACCCAAACTTGCTTTGTAACCAGGAAAGGGGTCCTGATCTTGCTTCTAGCATACTGAGTGCCACAATCATAAGCCAAATGACCTTTCTTTTTGAATTTGTAGCAAGTTTTCTTAACAAAAGGTTTGTTCCTTCTATCAGGAACACTTTGTACTGAGGAACTTTCAGCATAATAATCTTCACATACAGTTCCTTTCTTAACAAAGGGTTTTGCTACTTTCTTCTTCTTGTCATAGGGATTGTCATCAAACCCATCATAGCCAATACCTAGTTTGTCATAAAAGCACTTTTGGGAACCAAGCATAAGATCAAACTTCTTTCTTCCTCTTACAAGGTTCTCCAGATCCTTCTTTAGTATTCTATTCAGTTCCTTAAGGATCTCGTTCTCCTTATTCAACTTCTCATCTTCTTGGGCTTTTACTTAATCAAGCTTAGCCTTTTCTCTCTCTTCTATGAGACTAATATTTTTCTTCTCAAGAATAATATTTTCTTTTCTCATCTCTTCATACTCTTCATCTTTTTCTTTTCTCAATTTTTCACACTCTTTTCTCATTTTTTTCTTTCTCTTCCTCGAGACTCTTAATCTTTTCTTCCAACTCTTCCTTTTCTTTTCTCACTTTTTCATCTTCCTCATTCTCTTCTAATTTAGCCTTTTCTTTTCTCATGATTTTATTTTTCTTTTTAATTTCTAAAAATGAATCAAGGATTTTCATCATATCATCAATATCTAAATCATCAAAATTATCAAAAGCAGTATTTATTTCATTGTCTTCAGATGTGGCCATGAAGCAAAAGTTTGTCATTTTTGTTTTCTCGTAGTCATCATCTTTCTTGGATAGGAGCTCCTCATCATCGTCATCCCATGTGGATTCAGCCACCATGACCTTCTTTTTGAATTTGGACTTGTTCAGCAACGGGCACTCTGGTCGTATGTGTCCAAGCCTCTTACAATCATAACAAGTCACGTTATTTTCTTTCTTTGATTGTTTCCTTCCAACAAGATTCCTTCCAAATATTTTCTTTAAACTCCTCGCTAATCTCACATAGTCTTCCTCATCTTCAGTTTCATCATCTTCCCCATCATCACTATCAATGACTTTGAGATCAATGCTTTTGTCTTTCTTCAGTTTCTGAACCTTTTCAACAAAAAAAGGTTGATTCATAGGTCAATAAGTTTCCTCTAAGATCATCAATCGTCATGGTCTCCAATTTCTGGCTTTCATGGAGAGCTGTTACTTTGATCTCCCATATAGAGGACAAGCTCCTCACAACCTTCCTGACAAGTTTCTCCTGCTCAAGACGTTCTCCTAAGGATTCAAGATCATTTGTGATTCTTCTGAATCTTGCGAACATCTCATCAATTTTTTCTATCTCCCTCATATGGAAGTTCTCATATTCTTTCATTAGCGCATCAATTCTAGACTTCCTTAGCTCCGTGGTTCCTTCATATGTAACTTGAAGTTTGTCCCACATTTCCTTTGCAGTGTCACATCTGAACAACTTGTATTCTTCTACATTCACAACACAACAAATACAGTTAATGGCTTGACTATTTAGAGCACTTTTTATTTTCTTTGTCATCCCATGCCTCAAAAGGTTTGTCAACTATTTTTCCATTCTCCATTTGGGTGATTCTTATGGGACCATTTTGGATAATCAGCCAAATTCAGGGGTTGATGGATTCGGTAAAGATCTTCATGCAGTTCTTCCAATAGGTATAGTAAGTCCCATTGAAGTAAGGAGGTTTGTGCAAAGAGGATGCTCCACTATTGTTGTCGTTGTCCTGCATTTTGACTAGGATCTTTTCTCAAAGCAACAACACCAAATAAAATATAGGGACCTACTCTGATACCACTTGTTAGTCAGAATGCACAACGAAAAATATACCAAGAGGAGGGTGAATTGGAATTTAAAACTTTTTCCTTAAGTTAAAACAATTCCTCTTAGTTAAATTCCTTTAACAGTTTCTTTCTGGACACAGTTCCTTTAGAAAATAGTTCCTGAAAGAAAACAGCTCCTTAACTTGTAAAAGATAAAATGCGGAATATAAAAAAGTTAAGAGAAGAAAAACAACAAAACCAACTTTATACTGGTTCAGAATAAGATACTAATCCCTATCAAAGTATTTTCTCTTAGACCTAGGTCTAGTCCCCAAGCACAAAGCAAGGGAATTTTATATTATGGACAAAACTAACCAAAGTTACAATTTGGAAGACAACCACTCACGGATCACCCTAAAGTTTCACAAGTCTCTCTTTTATAGTTTCCTCAAACCAACAAATCCTCACTGGTAACAATAAGGTTCCTATAACAACTCTTCTTACAGTGCAACCACTCATGGATCACCACTAGTGTTTCATAACAACCGAGGAAGGCAACCTATTATCACTAGGATACAAATGAACGAATCAGAAGGTATGAGCTGAAAAGAATTGGATTCTCTCACAAAGAGAAGGTTTCAACAAAGTGAATGATCACTAAGATCTATTTCCACAAAGGATAACACAACTAATGTGAATGGTAGCTCTCAACACTTAGCAGCTTGAATATATTTTCAGAGTCAATTCATTAGTCTTGAATATTTGAAATTTTCAGCTTTATATAGTCTAGCAATCTTGCACTCTTGATAAGAAAGGTTTCTAACTTGAAGTGCCAACGGCTAGGAATAAATGATCTTCAATGAAATTTGAATTCTCTTGGTCTTCTCATAGTCTTAAATGTCCTTCCATGTATGCTTAACTGAGATTGATAACATTAGAACGTTGAGCATCAATCAGCATAGGCAAAGTTGCAGAGTTTAAATTGTTTCCTTATATATAGTTCATGGTTTGCAAACAATGAATTGTCTGATTTGAGTCTCCAACAGCTAGGAATTTAATATCTTCAATGATGATTGATTTCTATAACAGCTGCATGCATATTATGTCTTTAATCACTTGATTTGCTGACTTGAATATGTAAAAACGTAGAGGTCCTTCAGCTTCAATCATCAGGAACAGTTTTCCAGATTTACAGTTCTTTTCATAAACAGTTCCTTTCCTGAAATTAAGTCATCAATCAGGATCCAAAATTCCTTAACATATTTAGCATAATTAAATACATAAAGTCAATCAACTTATGATTAACAATCATCCCCAAAATACCAACACATGATTAACAATCATAATCAACTCATCAATCACAAATAATATTGTCAAAGATGTAATAATCACAATAATAATCTTTCTTAATATAGAACCTCTATGAACTAAAATTCCTAATAAGTTTTAGCACATTTAAATACTCAATGTCAATCAACTCATGATTGATACTAATAGGCGCATAAATTGAGGCATTAAAGATCAGCACATTAACTCATAAAACATTCCAGGAATACAAGATATATCATTTAAAAACAATTCCAATCAATAAAATATTTTTAGAAGTATTTCTCAAACAATAATTAATCATTAACACATGATTGTAATATCACATTAAATACATGGATACATGAGATATGTAATTATAATCAGCACCTCATCTTGGATTTTTTCCTTAAAGATATCCCAATCAAATCGTATACCAATCAACTAAATCAATTCAAAAACAAATGTCAATCACAAATAAATGATCATTTGACACTTAGTCTGAAAATATATAATCCTGAAATTAGATATATAATTAAAATAATCTGGGAATTTTTTCAAATTATCAAAACACATAAATAAAAATACGAGTCCATATACAAAATTTATCTCAACACACTAATTAGTTAATATGATAATTGATTACTTCTATTATCAATTCTAATTTACACTAGCTAATTTATTGATTGTGTAATTTTAATACTACTTTACTATAAATTAATTTCTTAATTCAGTAATAGACTTTATTAATTCAAGAAATAGAAAATAAAAAAGTATTATCTAAAATCAATTAAATCTATTTTAGTCAATACATAATAGAAAACACTGTAAATTTCTAATTTTAAAAATTTTTTATAGGTAAAAATAATTCAATATATATATTGTCATGATAGGTCCTTTTAATAATATAAAATTAAATCAGAATACAAATATATATATATATACACATCATCTCGACAGATATAATTTTAGAAATTTTATAATGTAACTTTCAAAGAGATATTCCTTACATATTAAATCAAAATTAAATTCAAGTTAATTGCTACTTTTATAATTTTATCACTAGTAAACTATTTTTCTAATTCGATAAACTACTATACTAATTTACAAATTAAAATTCTTAACAATATGATGCTAATAATCCAATTGTTCTAATACACTAATTCGTCAATTTTAACTTTTAAGGAATTATGCTAATTAATTGGTATCAATTGTTCTAATACACTAATTCACAAATACACTAATTCGACAATTTTAAGGAATTACAATAATTAATTAACGGTAAATTATACTTTGGCACTTTGTAGTTTGACCCTATTTCACTTTAGTACCCTGTGATTTGAAACCTAACACTTTGGTACCCTGTGGTATTCTCCATTAAGACTTTAATACAATTTGGAGCTATTTTATAATTTTAACCATATCAAATTTTTCAAAAATTACATGTTTACCCCAAAATTTTTTTAAAGGTTTCATTTTAGTCCCTGGATAATATGTATCCAGGGACCTATTTGTAATTTTTTTAAAAATTTTTGGGGTCAATATGTAATTTTTGCAAAAAATTGTTATGGTTAAAATTACAAAATAGCTCCAAAGGGTACCAAAGTGTGAATGGAGAATACCACAGGGTACCAAAGTGTCAGGTTTCAAACCACAGGATACCAAAGTGAAATAGGGTCAAACCACAAGATACCAAAGTATAATTTACCCATTAATTAATGTGATTATTGATCAGTGCTATCACCAATTCAAATTTACACTAGCTAATTCATTGATTATGTGAAAACTACAAAATTTGATAGGGAGAAATCTAACCTTGAGTTCACAATGAAAATACCTTACTGGTGGTTGTAGACGCCCGAACCTGAAAGGAAAGAATCACATGGGAAGTCCTTGTGTCTCTTCTCTGATGCTTAATTTAGTGTTGAGTATTGATGATTAGGGAATATCAGGTGTAAGGAGTGGCTTACCTTTGTCATGGGATTTCTTTACTATATATACTTCACGCCTTCTTGGGTCTGGAGTTCTATGAGGTATGTATTGATGTGTGATAAGCGTGTGTGTGTGTGTGAGGGGGCCCGCGTGTGGCTTATCAGTCAAATATGATGTGTCAGGCTTTAGACTGCTAATGTGCGGATTGTCGCGTCGTCCTTTTGCTTGGCAAGGTTTAGCATTAAATGCATCCCGCTCCACGTCTCGAGCACAAAACCTCTTAGTTATTTCAAGCGTGCTTTTTGATAGAAGTACATTGTAGTTTGTACAATTTTGTCTTCCTGGAGTTGCCGTGAGGATCTGCGTATTAAATGTTAGGATCACCGCATTTAATGCTTAAGATCAAAACATTAATTGTGGCGCGGTCATTGATTTGTTCACAAGTCCTGAACATCGTATTTTGTCTGGGCCTTTTTGTAAATGAAAGTTTTGGGTCACTTTTATAAATAAATAAAACTTTTGGGGCATTTGGAAATAAAATAAGAATTTTGAGTTTTTAAAGTCTTAATTTTAAATAAGCAAAAATTCAAAAGGAAAAGGCCTAAAATAAAAGAAGGTTTAATCTAAAAATAAATAAAGTAAGATAAATGAAAAGAAAAATAAGAATAAAAAACGAAAAAATAAGAAAAAAACAGTGGCAACACATGAGTTTGAACACATGCCCTCTCCCTCACAAATCCAAAGTCTTAACCAAGGGGGCTAGACCTAATTTCAAAGTATATTCTAGCAAGACTTATATTTGAAGGAAGTTGTAGAAAGAACTATTCATTATCTTCTTCCAACCATAGACGCGTGAGAGGAGAAATGGAAATGACTTCCAATCAGAAATTCATCATCATCAAGGTACAATTAGATTAAATCTGTTCTAAAAGTGTAGATTCTCTCATTTAATCTCAAATTGAGATCATTAGAATGAGAGATTAACATCAATTTGATGAAGGAAATTTCCAATTGTCATAAAAGTGGATTTTCGTCTCTTCCATTTGGGAAAATTAGAGAAAAGGAAGTTACTTACGGATCAATTTTAGTCATATTAAATTTCTGATTTTGACCTAGAATCATCTCAGATTTTTAAAATTTGATCTCCAATTTGAATTTGTTGATTGGATCTGATTTTGTTTTAATTAACATTAATTTTTTATCCCAGTTGATTCTCCTTTCACCTCTATAAATAGAGGACATTTTTGTAAAGAAAAGACAACTTTTTGGAGAGAAAAATTTCAAATTTCAAGAGAGGAAACTCTGATTATTTAGAGTGAGAATTTTTTTTTTTAAGAGAGAAACTTTGAGTGGTGAGTCCGAAATTTCAGCTAACTTTCTTTCTTCTCTTTTTCATTTTTCTCTATCTTCATTTCATTCTTGGTATAGGTTTAGAATACCTATAGGTTAGTTCTTAAGACTCGGATGATGGAACAATGGAGTTATTCTCCAAAGGTGTTCTGGCGGTCGAGAAATTCAGTTAAAATTATGACTTTTAGTATCTGATAGGGACTAAACTGAATTTCTTTCCCAGAATCTGGACTTTTTCGTAATTTCTCTCTACTCCCCATATTTTCCTAAAATAACACTTTAACCCCAGATAATTTTTTATAAATTTCCATTTTAGTCCCTGAATATTTCGTGTCCAGAGACCTATTGGAAAATTTTGGAAACCTTTGGGGGTTGTTTTCTAGTTTTGGCCAAAAGTTTTTGGATACTCTTCCCCCTCTTGTTGTCTTGTTGTGCGTGACCAATTTGAAATTACCTCATACAATTGAGACTAATTGAAAGTTTTGACTAATTGGGAGAGAAAAGAGAGACGTGAGTTACTTTAAAAATTTAATAACAATTTCAAAAATTAAAAATGCGTGAACGTGGGGGTGGGGGTGGGGGTGAGGGGTGGGGGGGACATGATTTTATTTCTTTTAATATTTATTTTAATGTATTTATTTAAAATAATTTATTTTATACTATAGTTTTAATGACTGACTACTAGAAGGCTCCTCAGGCATATAATATAGTATAGATATTAAATGTGTGTCTGTGAGCTATACGTATGTATATATTATGTTTTTTTATCTTGAGACTAATAAATTTAGGTCAAGATAATTTTTTTTAAATTTATGAAATATTATAGAGTTCATAACTCAAATATTTTTATGATGAGATTTAGACTATATTTTAATTTATTCACCATATAAAAAATGAGATTATTTCTTTCCCCCTTTAATCTAAAATAGTTATAATAATAATATAATTATAAATAATTATGCTCTCTTGAGGGAATATTCCCCATAGAATATTTAAATCCTGAAGGTACACTTGGAACTAAAGTTGTCCAAGTGAGCCAACCCGACTCACCACGGGTTACGGCTCTACTTGGAACCAAGGTACAAATGCTCTTTCTTTTCTTTTGGGTTTTTTATTTAATAATTATTATTTAAATGCCCTGACTTTCTTCTTTAGTGGTAAAGCGAGTATTCCAAGTAAGTTCTCTAACCCACCTCCAACTATATGTGTTTTCCAAACTACGTGAACTTTAATCCCTAATTAGGGTTCGTAGGCCTTAGGTTCAAGACTCGAGTCAAGTCTAACTTCTTTTTTTTTCTTCTTTTATTGAATTGTATGAGTTCTTGATTGTGATTATTGGTATATTTTCATGATTTGTGTGGGATGCAATTTAACATTTTGATCTATCAATCTTCGGATCAAGGATGTATGTTGTGTGTTTTAATGATAATAAATTATAAATATTTGGCCATTTATTTTTAATAATTATTTTGAGGAAACCTTATAATTATAAGGGTTTTCTAGGGTGCCTAACACTTTCCTTGGAAATCAAATGTGCTCCCAAACCATCTTTGGTTTGCAAATCAGTTTTCTAAATGTTTGCCATATCCACCATATTTTCGAATATCTTTTAATTATTTTTCCAAGTTTCTATAAAAATTTGGTGGCAGTTCCTCTTTTTAGTCATAGTTGACATTCTCCGCAATGTCAGGTGTGACAGGGCTATCTGGCGCGTGGAGAGCCTTCTGAGCCAGTTTTGTCCTTTAGTTTTGTAAAGGGAGTATATCACTTGTGTCTCCTGAAAAGGATGGGAACGACGCCTTGGGCGTCGTGGATATATCACTTGTCCCTCCTGAAAAGGATGGGAACGACGCCTTGGATGTCATGGATATATCACTTGTCCCTCCCGAAAAGGATGGGAACCATGCCTCGAGCGTGGCCCCTTGGTTCAGGACATGTGGCTGTTAGCTATTAGCAGACTCTAAGAGTCTCTATAATGAGTTTTAAAGTTTCCCAATCACTTGTCTTTTCATTTTCTCCACCCCCTCTTCATTTTGACGATTTTGCTACCAACCTTCACTTCTTCTACCCCTCTCTCACAACGATGATTTCGCTGTGAGCCTCTATTTCTTCACACGTTGCTCTAATTTTTTAGGGTATTTGCTTGTTTTTCCAAGTGGGTTTCGCATTGTGAAACCTCAGGGAATCATTTGTTGTTCCTGTTGCTTCGCCGGTAAGTGCAGTCTCTCTCTAAGTTCTCATTCTTTTGGTGTTTGTTCGGTGTGTGACCGATAATGTTCCGTTGGCAAAGAAAAGCGTACTACATGTATAATTTAGCATAAAGATCCAGGGGAAGAGAAGAAAGAATTCATCAACGGAGAAATGACAATAGAGAAGTGTTGGCTGACATCCATAACTTGGCCATGGTATTACTCTCTGTTGAATTAATGTATGAACTTGGCTAAATAGTTTCAGAGATCTAGCTATTCAGTATTAGAGAAATATGTTAACTATGGATTTTGCCCATCAAATAAACACCATACTGAAGCAACCAAATCGAACATACCTTGCAATGTTATTCTAATAGTATAAGCAATCAAAGGAAGGTTAATGCAAGAGTGGAGAAACTATTTTTAAATAAATTTTTTTAAAAATACATGCATTTTGATTTTGGGCTTCAGAAAAACATTTCCTTCTCACAGTAGGAACACTACTCTGAGAAACTCAATCCATTTGATTTTGCCTAAACCATAGATTTTTCTGGCTTAGCTATTTGAACCACGACTCTATGAAGTCACTGCATTCAAATTTGAATACGTAAGTAATATGTAAAGCTAAATCACATATGAACTTATTTATAAGAAAAAAAGTGGATAATTCTTTTTGAACTATAAATAAAATTCAACCATCAATATTCACAAAAGTAACAACACGTCTGGTATAAATAGCAAAGTGAACTTTAAAAGAAATTCAAAACAGATTTACCAACCCTTTATATAAATTAGATTCTCATGTATTGTTTCTTTTGCTAATTCAGGTTTCAATAGCTTAAGTTCAACACCCTTCAATCAAGGTAGATAAAAATGGCATTATTACAAACTCTGACAGGAAATCCATAATGCCAATTCTCAGAAGAAATTCAAGTCTTCCATTCAAGACTAAGAGTAGCAGTAACAACATCTTGATGTTGACTATCCAGCCAAAAGCACACCAAGTAGTCTCCACTCTCTATAGTTAGCAATGCTACTTGGCCATGGGTTAGACATAAGGTAAAAAAGCTACATTTATCAGTACCTACATTTATCCTTTGTCCTCTTAATTGTAGATCTAGTTTTAAAGATGTGAAGAGTTCATAGTAAATGTTAATCCAATCAGTCATCCAACAACTATGCAATGATAATGACCATATATCATATGAGTGCAAGCAAATCAAGCATTTCTACAACACAAACTTACAAACTAAGCACATCCAAGATATAGATCAACAAAGCACGATGGAATGATAATTTAAAAAACTAAAAAGTATATAATAATCGCACAATTTATTACTTGATTAGTATTTCATCAAGATAAGTAAATAGCTTCTTAAAGGACAGAAAAGAGTGAGAGGACGCACCTGGAAACAATGGCAAGTATGAAAGTAAAAGTAGGTATAAGATTCACCATAGTTGAGTTCAGAGTGGGAGAGCTTAGTTCAATTCCATTATATATCAGTAACTGTCAGCTGCCACAAACAAACAAACCTCAAGAACACAATCATATTTCAAGTGCATAAGCAGCATTAGATGTAGATGAAATTTTGTAGAGTATATTGGTTAGACATTACTCTTGGGCAAGAGTAATGTAAGTTTAGTGTTTCAGTTGTAGTTTGTTATGAAGTTAGTTAGCACAAACAAACAAACCTCAAGAACACAATCATATTTCAAGTTCACAAGCAACTTTAGATTTAGATAAAATGTTGTAGAGTATATTGGTTAGACATTACTCTTGCCCAAGAGTAATGTCTAACCAATATACTCTACAAATGTGTGTTGATTTCACACAAGGGTCTTCATAAGCATACCTGACATAAGAAGCAATTAGGGAACAATTAGGGATTTAAATTACAATAATTCAGGATTCACAAATAGAGATTATGAAACTGTGATAGAGTAGGAAAAAGAAGCCTAGGGATTCATGATATATATAAAAATAAAAGTATTATAAAGTAACATTAAAACACCAGTTGACTGGAGAGAAGAATTCTTTCATGGCAAATAGGGCATCCTATAGACTTGACAAATCTTGGAGCTGACAATTGTAATGAAATTGTCTTTAATACTCTTCTTGATTGTGATATCCAAATCCCACGTGCTTTAGCACATAAGACATCCAACTCAAAAATAGCAATCCATGATCTTCTTGATTCCCAAAATCTAGCACCCATGGACATTTACATGGTAAAAGCATTAGAATAAATGTACTTTCAAGCTATCCAAAGTTGCCCATCTTAAAAATATCATACCTCCACAACTGAAAATAGGACCATGAATAATAGCAACAATGATGTTAACAACAACCTCAGAAGTTCCGAAAGCCCCACTAGAGGTCTAAACCACTCAAAATGTTGAATGAAATTCCACAATATCATATGCTTGAGATTAACAAATCATGATATCAGTTTCAGTGATAATTACCTGGACACCCCATACATATGGGTGGGCTTGGGGACTTGATGCCAAGAACCCATGTGGAGGCATAGGAGAATAAGCATGTGGAATAAATCTGGGGGAATCAAAACCTAAGTTTGATATTAGTCAAAATAAAATATGCCAACAAAATCTTTCATAATAAACCTGAAAGCTGTCATAACAAAATTTGTCATAATAAATCAGGATTAATTGTTCCAGTGGCAGGGGTTGAAGACTTCTCCTGAAAAAACAACAAAAAGTTTTGGCATCAGATTAAAAGTGCCATTAAACTTATGACGATAAAATATAAGAACCCAGGTGAACCTGTGATGTAGGAGGAGGTGTCTTTGGGTCCTTCTCTTTTGGGGTATTATCCATGTCACTGCTACTATCAATAGTTCAGTACCTTTCTAAAATTTAAGCTAAACCATGCTACATTATTATCAAAAAAAAAACTTACGTTAAAAGGAAACTTAAAATATGTTACTCATCTGCAAAATAGACAACAAAATTTCACTACTAAAAAGTAAATCCTGATATACCAAACATTTCAAGCCCACGCTTCAATGCTAAACTACTCTACAAAGTGTTAAAACCTTTATATAATATGAAAAGGTATGAACCAATACATTACAGCTTCCAAAACTCCCAATTATAGCAAACTGTCTAGAAAGGTACTGAATTATTCAATCAATTTGGTAACTGAATTGATACCCAAAGGCAATTGAATTATTCAATCAATTTGGTAACTGAATTGATACCCAAAGGCAATTGAATTATTCAATCAATTTGGTAGTAGAATTGAAATGGCATATGAAGCATATTACAAAACAAATAATGTACTTGAAAAAGAGAAAAAAAAAAAAGACATCACATTACGAAGCAAGATGAACCAAAATCAAGACATATACTATATTAGACAAAGTATAGTGAAGTATCAATCAAACATCATTACTACTAAGAAGCTAGCATTGCTCCATTTTTTAGGCTTGTTGATTTACTAAATTGATTAATTATGCAAGTGAGAAATTGGAAATAAAAAAAAAAACAAAACCAAACCTGTAAATGGCTTTTGACTTCATCATTCGTGAGGCAATTAACCTTCATAAGCTCTCTGATTTGCTTTGGCATTGCAGCTAAATGATTGGTTAGACATTACTCTCGAGCAAGAGTAATGTAAGATGAACCAAAATGAAGACGATTACTATATTAGACAAAGTATACATAATAACTTCATCATCAAGGGTAAGAGTCTTCATGTATCCCAGCAATCTATGAGGTAAATTCTCATATTACAGAAAAAAGCATATTAGAGATACATCTTTGGATCTCTTATCGCTCCAGTAATTTATGACCCTAATTTCTTTCTCCTTTGATCTCTTACCGCTCCATGCATTGCATGTTGCAGCGAAGGAGGAGAAAGAAGAGAGAGTGAGCGGCTGTTAGATTGAGGAACGACAGTGGAAGGAGAAGAACGACGATGATGGTTGCGACTGATGACGATGACGGACGACAGCTAGGTTGGCTTATCACAGTTGTGTGTTAGGGTTCAGGGAAGAAAGGAGGAAGGTCGGGTGTGGCCTGTGATTAAAAAGGAATGTTGATGCAAGGAGAATCTGAAATTTGAATTGGAAGCTAAAATTTGAAATAAGTGCCATTGAAAATTTTTCTATCTCTCATTGCCATACCACTTACTATAATTTTGAGGAACAAAATGAAATACAATTGTAGTTAATTTTTCTTTTGAAGTGTTAAAAATTTTCTTTTTCTCTCTTTGTCAAATCACTTATTATAAGTTTGAGGACCAAAATAAAACATATATGAAAGTCTTAGGACTAAAATAGAACAAATATGAAAGTTTGAAGACCAAAACGAAACAAATGTAAAAGTTTAAAGACTAAAATGAAACAAAAAATAGTTTGAGAACCAAATGAGACTGATCCCATAGTTTAAGGACCAAAATAAAAAAAAAAATAGTTTGATAGTCCAAATAAAATTAATCTCATAGTTTGAGGAACAAAATAATCATTTAACCATTTTTTTTTTGCCATGGATATGATATTGTAATTTCATATAATTTGAGCCTTGATGAGCTAAACTTTAATTTTTGAAAAGTATAAAGTTTACTTTTTAAATAGGTTGTCTATACATTATTAAATACCAAGTAATGGCGCCAATGAGGTTTGACTCACTTGGTCACCTTCCGCTCATGACAATTGTAGGGTTTGGGTTCGAAACCTGAGGGTCATCTGTAACTACCTCTGTAAGTGTTCTTTGAGCCCGGAGGCCTGTCCTGACCATGGACTGAGGCGTCATCTCCTTACCTAAATTTTTTTTTTACCAAAAAAAAAATACCAAGTAATGGCTATAATTGTGCCGATGGATTATTATTGCGAAATATTAAAATAAGTTTTATTTAAAGAAGATGATATGATAATTAAAACGGACAACTCGTGAAAAGGATGGGCCAGCATTTCCGGTATGAGTTTGAAGTTTGAAAGCTCTTTTGTTTCAAAGTAATTGCAATGCAAACTGTCTCTACGCTTTACCCAACGACCTTGTCTATACGCAACGAGCCCCAACAAACGCATTAAAACAAACAAAACAACACCCAAATTCAATAATTTATATTCTATATATGCTCTATCATTTCCGGGATTTCCGGTATTCTATAATCTATTAATCCCTATACACAAACAAAACAAGACCCTAATTCAATTAATACAATTTTCCTTTTCCTTAACGAATCAAATTGATGGTTGGCCCTGTCAAAAATATCAGTCAAATCAAATTGTAAAGAAGTGGGAAATAATGTTATATAAAAATCTCATTTCCATCTTTGAATTATATAGAGGAAATCCTATTTTGATTTCCAAATTCTTTTTTATTCAATTTTAGTATTTTTTATTTATATAATTGAAATAAATAACTTCTCTCTTAAATATGTCTTAATGAGTGAATTAAGAGAAAGAGATTAAATTAACAATTTGGTTCCTGAAAGATTACCGAGTTGACAATTCAATTCTTGAAAGATTGAAATGTACAATTTAGTCCTTAAAAGATCAAAATGATATATTAATTAATCTTTTTATGAGCTAAATAATATATCGTTTTAATCGTACAGAGACTAAAAAGTATACAATTTTGATCTTTCAAGTATTAAATTATACATTTTAATCTTTTAAAAATTGAGTTGTCAGCTCGTTAATCTTTGAAGAGCCAAATTATTAATTTACGCAAGATAGAGAGAACTTAAACATTAAAATAACAGAACAGTAGGTTGATAGTCGAGTGATACTTTCCACTTTTCAATACAAGTATACAAAATTTGTTTCGTTCCCATTTCTCATTCTTTATTAATTCTCACTCCCTCTCTCTCTTTCTTTTGCTTTCCCTGTCTCTTTTTCTTTTTGGTTCTCTGGGGCCTTTTTACAAACTCATGGAGTGCACTGGGTAGTACTAGTTTCTAGTACCTTTGCCATTGCTTTAAGCTGAAATCTTAAGGTTTAGAGTGAGAGAGGAAAAGGGGTTTTCTGTGTGAGTGATGAGAGAATAATAATGGAAGGAGCAGAGGAGGAACTAGAGAGAAGAAGCAAGTTTCTGAATAGCCTGATACAGAAGAAGAAAGCCGTAGATGAAAAAGAACATCATGATCGCCTCAATGTTCGAATCAAAGCTTGTGATATGCCTCTCTCATTGCAGAATCGTGCCTTCCATTGCGCACGTGACCACCTCGATTCCATGCCTTCCAAAAAGCTTGACAGTAAACGTCTCGCCCTAGCACTCAAGAAGGTAGGTACCCTCTTTTTGTCTTCTGGGAAGATTTCAATTTCCAAATCTGTTTCTGGGTTTTGTGGTTTGTTCTATTTATTTAAACCATGATAACTTAATAGTTCAAAAAAGTTACAAATTGATACCTATGATTTGCAGGGTTAACACATTGAGGGTGGTCAAAATTTAGTTAAAGATGAAAGGTGAAAATTTCATTTTGGTCCATGATATTTGCGGTATGTTCTGTTTTGGTCTTTTATTAGGGATTGAAATGAGATTTTCGCCTGTCATCTTCAATGAATTTTTTATGACAAGCCCCAATGTGTTAATGTTGCAAACCACATAGTATCATCGTGTAGATAGGATCATAGGCCAAATCACCGGGACCATTTTTGCAATTTACCTTATTTTTACTTGTACGAGGTTTGAATGATGGATTACTTGGAAGCTTTTGGACTCTATAGAACAAGGTTCTACATATGTCTTTGCTTGTAGAGCTGAATTTCTTTGTTCATGCTGAATATAAAATACAATATACTGAAACAACCTGAAGTTTCCAACAGTTTAAGGGGATAAATTTGCAATATGCAGATTTTGATTTTTGGGTTATTCTATTGATCAATCTGTGAGCTTATGGAATGACCAATTTTCTTTCTAGTTTCAATCTGCTAGATGGAAGTGATGCAATGTTCAATTGTAATCCCCTCCCTAGTCCATAGCCACATAGTTAGGTGACTGGTATGATCTTCTCCTGAATAATCAAAATTGACTGCATATACTGACCAGTGACACTGTCTGATTCTGTTTTTATTCCATTTTCCTAATTGTTTCTTTAGTGTTTGTTTTATGACTTTATCTACTTTCATAATTGTAAACTGTAAGCACGTGGTCTAATTTTTAGTTGTGTTTGGCTGAGTGAAATGTTTTTTCCTTGTTTTTGGTTTGGTAAATAGAACACTGCACACTTTTTAGTGTAGAAGAAACTAAATTTTGAGTTACATATAAGTGTTGGAAATTCTCTTAGCATTTGGTTTGGTCAAGAATGGGCTTGTTTTTTGTGCTACATGAGCTTAATTGCTTCACAAGTCAGCTTGAAAACATAGCTTGCATTAGAAATGAGAGATTTCACATGGAAAATATGTGTTTGGTCCCTTTGTCATCCCTTGATGGATTAAAATTTATAAAGCATGACATGTGGTTTATAAGCAAGAACAAGTTACAGAATGCATACTTCAGAAGTTCAGAGTTCAGACTCTTTCATTTAATTTGTGACTTATGAGTATGGGAAACCAGGAAAGAGCAAAAGAAATGTTCATAATTGTTGAGAACCATGTTACCCAAATGCTTAAGTTGTTCAGTAAAGATTCATTATAATTTTTAACATCTCACTCATACAAATGCTGTTTTGGGGCATAAAAGTGCAAATATCATGTCAAGAACTATTTAATCAAAACGTTTAACATTTTAAGTGAAGGCTTATTATAATCTCTAAGAACAGTTGGTTCTGTTAGTTACAACTATTAATATAGGTGGCTTGGTAGAGACTGTTGGTAATATTGAGAATGTTATTTGGTCCTTCGATGAATTATAGTTGAGATTCTTAGATGCCAGTTACACCCACTGCATGCATATCTATTTATATCGTTGACAGTTTCTTGGTGGATGTTGAAGAATTATGTGAGGAATTTTGTATATTTTGTAGGGTAAATTACACTTTGGAACCATGTGGTTTAAAACGTGACACTTTGATACCTTGAGGTCTCCACTGTTGCCCTTTTGGTACCCTGAACAATTTTTTCGTTAGTTTTGGACGAAATTTGGCACATGACCTGCACGTGGGCTCACTAAAACTCAATTTTATCTAACATTTTGCCACAACAATAAAGATCAAACACATGTTTTTCGAAACCTAGCTCTGAATTCTCTCAAAACTTTCTTAGCATCCAACACCGTAATGATTCAAAACTTCCGAAAAGCATGCGTTTGATCTTTGTTGTAGCAAAGTGTTGGACAAAATTGAGTTTTAGTGAGTCCACGTGCAGGTCACGTGTCAAATACCGTCCAAAACTAACGAAAAAATTGTCCAAGGTACTAATAGGGTAACGGTGGAGACCTTAGGTTACCAAAGTGTCACGTTTTAAACCACAGGGTACCAAAGTGTAATTTACCCTATTTTGTATGTTGCAGTTCATGGTGTACAGCATAGTAGGACAACTAGCAATTAGTTTGAGATAATTTTCCATTCTGGTAGAAGTTAGTTTTATGGGTATTTGTGTTTTCTCTGGTCCCTCATTTAGTTAGAATCTTTCACTTTTTAGTCCGAGTCAATTGTATAAATGACTTATACGCTGCTTTAATCAGACTAAGCATTTTTGCTCATACACATTACCTATATTCCCTCTAGTCCTTGATGGTATCAGAACTATAGACATATATACCTTGACTTATCCAAAAAATGGCAAAAATTCTGGTGTTATCGCTACCTCTGCTTCGTCAACCCCAATTACACAGTGAAGAGATCATTCTTTGGCTGCTAACTTTCGCAAAGATCCCCTTTACATTCACTCTTCAGATAACCCTGGTCTTCAACTCATTTCAAACCCAGTAACCTGGAGTCGCAGTATGTAGATTTTCTTGAAAGCCAAGAACAAGCTTGGTTTTGGTTTCATTGATGAGACCTCAGATAATTATATGCAGTGGCACTTCATTAATTCAATGGTGATCCCCTGGATTCTTAATGAGGCATACATATATACTAATTCCGCAACGCAGCTATGGACTGAACTCGAAGAAAAGTATGGTGAAAGTGACAAGCCTCAGATATTCATGCTTCAGATTTTGAATTTGACTATGCGTGAATATTTTCGTAGGGTACAGGGGACATTAGGGAAAGGATTACTGAGTAAACAGGCTTAAAATCTCCTCTACTGATCAGAAGGATTAGTGGCAGCCTAAATGGTTTTCTCGAAGGTTACAGGGGAAATTAGGGCAAGGACCAATCTGTGATTTGTCGAGAAATACTTCAACTTAGGCTTAAATAGTGAAGATTGAGAAATAGTTTTGATTATAATCTCTCAAAATTTTCTCCCACATGAAAGTCCATGGAGCTTAGAACATAAACAAAACGCTACCTTGTGTTGAAACTTCATTTAATCATGAATAAAGGAGATGGCAAATATCAATTTCAAGTCATTTACATCCAGTTTCTGAAACAACACAGCAGGCTGTTCTTTTAAAATAAACCTAGAGACTATATATTTGTGCACATCTGCCATATTTTGTCAACTTACTCAATGTTGTTCACTCTCATACTCAGTTCTCTACATCTCTATGTTCATTTTTAAATAGAAAATGATCCGGCATTTAGGGGTTGATTGGGAGAATGGTTTGAGAGTGGTATCGGGTGGGATGGTATGGTTTAGAGATATTAGATTGTGAGTTTAGTTAGGTGGGGTCGAGTGAGATAGGATGTTATGCAAATCATCCTCTAACCATTCAAATGTTCAAATTGTAAAAGTAAATATTAATTGTAAATGAAATAATTATAGATATTATTAAGAATTTTATATTTAAACTCATGACATTCCATTAATAATATTAGGGTAAATTCCACTGTAGTACTCTGATGTAAACAAAGAAGAATAATTTATCATTGGTGTTTTTATTAAACTACTCATCAATAGAATGATTTCTCTAACTCACCTCATCTCATCTCATCATTTTTCACTTCATTAATGGCCACTACATTCTACACTGTTTAAAACTTTCAATCAATGCTCTTAGTTATACACTCGAATATATAGATTATAATATAAACTTAATCATCTTTTCAGGAATTTGATTCTTCATATGGCCCAGCATGGCACTGCATTGTGGGTACTAGCTTTGGCTCCTACGTTACTCATTCTCTTGGTGGTTTCTTGTATTTTTCCATCGACAATGTTTATATCCTCCTCTTCAAGACAACTGTTGAACCTTTAGATCATTCATGAACTATGCTGTGCAAGATTAAACTTTTATATATATTTATCAATATGTAAAATTGCAAAATGGAATATCGTGAGACTTTTGTATTTTATGACGTATTTGATACATTCTTTTTTTATTTGAAAGAGTTGAGTGTATAATTTGGTGTGACAAATCACAGTACATTCGTTCACCTCAGAAAAATATTTTACTGGATTTCTTTTTTAACAAAAAGTTCTTGATAATGGACTTATTTGTACACTAGTTTGTGTTTTGTGAAGCATAAATACCTAATCATCAACCTGGTTAGATGTATACTTTATAGGCCAGGTTGTCACGAACTACATCACTCTTTTCATTAGCCAATGAAATACAAATGTTCTTCCTTAATCTTACTTTTTCTATGTTATGGAAAATCAAATAACAGCTAATATGGGATTTTGTGATTTCTTTTAAAGTTATCATTTTTATAATAGGCATCAAACAGGGACAAAAAGAGAGAATTTTATCTTTCAATGATGAATTAACTAATGGCATGACTTAATCTTTAAGGAAATTTGGAGTATGTGTGATCCCATCGTATACTTCTCAACGGCCTACTATGAATCAGTGATGCCCTTTTAGTGGAACATACGGAATAATATGTGTGCATGGAGTCCTTTTAAACCGAATGAAGTGCAGCATAACATGGAACATAAGAAAAAACATAATAATAATAATAATAATAGTAGATGTGGTAATAACATAGTGTGAAATTTCCAATGAAGTGGGTTCAAGAGGTTGATTTGCCAAATGAGGAGATGGAGTGTGGTACTAAGGAGGATGTTCAAGACAGGGATCAAGATCATTTCTGTCCAAGAATTTCATTATTAAACGAAGAAAAGCGTGAATGGTGCAGACCTTGGAGGATGACAGTCTTGGTGAAATTTCTTGGTGAGCCTAAAACTTCTCAAAAGCAAGCTTGAGAAAATTTGTAGTCCTAAAGGAGGTTAAGAATGTCATTGATTTGGAGAATGATTGTTTTCTAGGGTACAAATTTGTGTTACGATGCGGGTTTCAGTCGCTACGACTGTAAATTTTTTTAAAATATACACAAAATGTTCAAATTTTAAAAATTAAAGATACTAATATACTTATGAGTCAAAAGAAAATATATAAATGTATATACATTGCCTAAAAACTTGTCACCACATTGGTGAATGGCATGGAGGAACATAGTCTCCACTTTCATTTTGATTATCAGTATTATTTCGTACAATAACATATAAAACTAGTAATTGAAACATATTTATAAAAATATAATAATAAATATTAATGAGTTAATTATCTATATAATAATACTTGTCCAAAAATATAGTCAAAGAATTACGTACCCACTTGATTGATTTTTCATATGTTGGTCTCAATAAACATTTAGAACCTAGTGATAATGAGGTTGTTGATAATATGGTGGTGGTTAATAATATGGTGGTAGTTGACGATATAGTATGGTTGATGATGAAATGGTGGGTATAACCTTAACTATTTTAAGATGAGTTATCAATGCTAAAATTACTAAAACTAAAATATTAGCTCTTCATATATACCAATTATTTGTCTTCTTCCTCTTCTAGATCGAGACGCATTTCTACTACTTTCTCCAGTTGCCCTATCAAAATGATCCCTATTTAGACATAATGTCATATCAATAACAAAACTATGATCACACACAAAATATAGAATATCTTGACATGGGTCTTGTTGTCTATACTCATCAAAATCATGAACTTTTTGCATTGTTGCCCTCACCATTATCACCACTATCATTTCTTGGTCGGCTCAAACCATTCCCACTCTGAGTATTTGTAGAAATTTAGAATAGTCTCTTAACATCTCACTAGGCTAATTAGACTAATATATACAAGGCTCCTATTCTAATTTAGGGAATAAAATAAAATACATAATAAATATGATAAAGCCTATTTACAATTACTAAAAATAACTAATAAAAGGTAGAACACACAATAGGGTCACCAACACTCCCCCTCAAGTTGGTGCAAAGATGTCACACATGCCCAACTTGAAAACTAGTGTGTGAAACATTTGTTTACTAAGGCCTTTAGTAAACACATCAGCAAGTTGCTTCTCTGACGCCACATAGCACAAATTGAGGATGCCACTAGTAACCTTCTCTTTGATAAAGTGTCTGTCAATCTCAATGTGCTTCGTTCGGTCATGCTGAACAGGATTCTGAGCTATACTAATAGCAGCCTTGTTGTCACAAAACAAGGACAATTTTTCTCTTTCTAGTAAGCCCAGCTCTGCTAACAGTTTCTGGACCCACAAAATTTCACAAACTCCCTGTGCCATAGCCCTATATTCTGCTTCTGCACTGGATCTAGCAACCACACTTTGCTTCTTACTCCGCCAAGTTACTAAGTTTCCTCCCACAAGAGTACAATATCCGGACGTGGATCTTCTGTCATCTAGTGATCTAGCCCAATCAGCATCTGTAAAGGCTTCTATCCGGAAGTGACCGTGCTTGGAGAAAAGTAATCCCTTCCCTGGGCTGGATTTTAAATATCGCAAGATGTGAAAAACAGCCTGGCTATGGGATTCTCGCGGGTCATGCATAAATTGGCTGACCAAACTGACAGCATAAGCAATATCTGGTCTAGTGAGAGAAAGATAAATAAGCTTCCCAACAACCCTCTGATATCTCTCCTTATCAACAGATTCTCCAATCCCCAATTGTAGTTTGTGATTACTTTCAATGGGAGATTCAGCTAGTTTACACCCAGTCATACCAGTCTCCTTCAAGAGATCTAAAATATACTTCCTCTGAGAAATAAAGATTCCTCTTTTTGATTGAACAACCTCAATTCCCAAGAAATATTGCAACTTTCCAAGATCTTTGATTTCAAACTCCTAAGCTAAGTGTTGGGAATTGTAGGCGCCTAACGCAGCGGAAGCAAAAATAAAATTAAAATAAAACACGCTAAGTCCTAAAATTCCCGAACGGATCCGCTAGTAGAATTTAAAACTTTTATAGATAGTGGTATACCTCACGAGTTTCAATCCTCTGGTTGTACAAGGCGTGTCCAAGGAGCCCACTCCCAGTGTTCTCCCTCTGCCAGTAATCCACACGAACAGTTTCTTCGGGCACCAAGGTGCTAGCCTTCAGTTCTTTTCTCCAAAAGAACTAGGGACCAATCTACAGTGTGTTTGAACTCAAGAACTCCTTCTTGATTCAAACTTCCAAAAGGTGGCGCATGAGAATTCCCCACAAGAACTCTTCTTGTTTTTCCTTCTCTCACAAACCCTAATTTTTAGTGACCTCAAGTCGATTTGCCTAACTCTTAGGCAAAGTCGACTTTTCCCTTCTCAACTCTTGAGAACCAAAAATTTTCTTCACTTGGAAGCTAGGGTTTTTGAAGGAGGCGAATTTTCTATCTCTCTCAACAAGGAGGATAAAAATTGCACAAATGAATTCTCACCTCTCTGCTTGACCTAGGCGCCTAGCCCTAGGGTTTTTATAATTATTTTTAGAGCATTATTATAATTCTAAATTATAATAATATGGCTTTTATGAATTGAATTTTAAATTATAATATTACCATAATATTAAATTTAAATTCAAATC
>QANZ01029113.1:25669-36314 GCA_003254925.1 Chamaecrista fasciculata | reverse complement strand
TAATTGCACCATGACTCTCGTTCCAGCATCTAGTGCGTGCATCTCATGCACCGAGGTCATGCTGGTCTTAGTTCAGTTCAAGCTCCCACTTGAATGAGCGACCAGGGACAATTTAGATTAATTATCTCATAATTAATCATGGATTGTTATCATAGTAAACATGCTAATAATATGATAACCATTAATTTATCTCCATAAATTAATTGATATGTTCTCAACATATCTTTAAAATGATTGGCCCTAGGGCACAATCTCCAACACTAAGAACTTCTTCAACCGAGTCATTTCCTCTCTATCATCTGCAGTCATAACTATATCATCCACATAGACTATAAGAAGAGTGAGTTTCCCCTCTTTACGCTTTATAAAAAGGGTATGGTCAGAATTACTTTGTTGATAACCAAAAGAAATCATGGCATTGCTGAATTTTTCAAACCATGCTCTCGGAGATTATTTCAATCCATATAGAGCCTTCTTCAGCCTACACACTTTCCCTTGACTCTGTTCATTATTAAACCCAGGCGGAATTTCCATGTACACTTCCTCTTCCAAGTCTCCATGGAGAAAAGCATTCTTCACATCAAATTGGTGTAAGTCCCAATCTAAATTGGCTGCACAAGATAACAAAACTGTAATGGAGTTCTTCTTTGCCACTGGAGAAAATGTCTCATGATAATCCACTCCATGAGTTTGTGTGAATCCTTTGGCTTTGAAGCGTTCTATTGAACCATCAGCTCTATGTTTCACAATGAACACCCATTTACAACCCACCAATTTTTTGTCAAGTGGAGGAGAGACCAACTCCCAAGTTTCATTCTTGGACAAGGCTTTCATTTCTTCAACAATCGCTTCCTTCCACTTGGGATCTATGATAGCTTCCTGCCAATTCTGTGGAATAGACACAGAGGAAATAGACAAGGAAAAAGCTCTATATGATGGGGAAAGGGAATCATAAGAAACAAAGTTAGACATTGGATACAAAGGACGTTTGGTACAAGACCTAACTTTTTTTCTGTGAGCAATAGGCAAATGAGAATTATCAAGGGAAGTGGAGGATACCTCACCAGTGGAAGAAGATTCAGCAGGTTCAATAGATTGCATGATGGCTTCTTCAGGTTTGTCATCACTCTTTCTCCTAGAGTAAGTATTCAGATCTGGTCTGTTCAACCTTTCCAGCCTATGAACATCAATCTCCCCCTGGACAATAGGCTCATCAATCTCCCCTTGGACAATAGGCTCATCAATCTCCCCCTGGACAATAGGCTCATCAATTTCCCCTGAACAACAGTCTGCCTTATGTCACCCAGGTCAAGGACCACCTCTTCTACATTACTCTCCCCCTGAAGAGGTGATGAGGCTAAGTCAAAGTAGGGTTCAGTTTCACGAAAAGTGACATCCATACTGACAAAGGTCTTTCTAGAGGGAGGATGATAACATTTGTACCCTTTCTGAGTAGGAGAATACCCTATAAAGAAACATTTAAGGGCTCTAGGGTCGAGTTTACCAACATTCCTAGTGGGGACAAAACAAACACAACCAAACACCTTAGGAGGAACAATAAAGTTACGATTACCAATTAAAACTTCAAGAGGACATTTAAAGTCGAGTGGTTTTAAAGGCATCCGGTTAATAAGATAAGCTGCAGCAAACACGACATCCCCCCAATAATGTTTAGGTAAGTTCATGGAAAACATAAGAGACCTGGCTACCTCAAGAAGGTGTCAGTTTTTTCTTTCAGCCACTCCATTTTGAGCACTAGTGTATGGACAACTAGTTTGATGAATAACCCCATGACTTTCCAAATAAGAATCTAGGTCAGAATTCACGTACTCAATCCCATTATCGGTTCGCAGAATTTTTTATCTGGGCATTAAATTGAGTGCAAACCATTTTATAAAAAGATTTAAAGGAAGAAGCAACCTCAGATTTACTTTTTAACAAATAAACCCAAGTAGTGCGAGTACAACAATCAATGAATGTGACAAACCACCGACAACCAGACAAGGAAACTGTTTTTGTAGGACCCCACACATCAGAATGAATAGTCATAAAAGGAATTGAACTCCAACTGTTACTCAAAGGATAAGAAACTCTGGTATGCTTGGCAAACTCACAGGCATCACAAAATAGGGTTTCAACAGAGAGATTTGTGAACAGTTTAGGAAAGAGTTTCTTTAACACAAAAAATGAGGGATGCCCTAACCGTCTATGCCACTGGATAATCTCCTGACGAACATCCTTATTAACTCCAAGAAGGGCTTGACCTGAGTTACAAACAGTGTCAATCACGTACAAGCCATTATGTAATCTACCACTACCAATCTTCCTTCCTGTATGAAGATCCTGGAAGACACAATGATCAGGATAAAAAATAACTTTACAATTTAGGTCTTTTGTAATGGAACTAACAGACAAAAGACTAACAGGGAATTCAGGTGCATGAAGGACAGAAGAAAGATTAATGCCAGGAGTACAATGAACTGAACCAGTCCCGCAAACAGGAGATTGAGACCCATTGGCAATTCGAACAAACTCCCCTTTGGGGCATGGAGAATAATTAGATAGATCTTTAGAGGACCCAATCATGTGTCTATTCGCACCATAATCAACAATCCAAGTGGGGACATGGGCATTAAAAGCCATACCTGAGTGCATATAGTTAGAAGAGCTAACCATAGGAGAGTCAAGTTTGGTTAATAGCCGCCGAAAAAGTCGAATTTCATCCAAAGAGAGAGGGGCTCCAGGTGCAACATCCCGAGAAGTATTTCTCAACACTTTAGAGTCACTCATAGTGAAAAAGTGAGGAAAACAAGAGAATTCAGCCCAAAAACTCTAGAAAAAACCCAAAAAAACGCTGAAACACGAACTCAAAAAACGGTGACCGTCGCGTGGCGGCGCGTGCGGCGTCATACGGCGGCCGAATTTTGGGTTCTAGCCGGGGAGATGGTGTTCTAGCCAATGATGGTGGCGGAGACGAAAACGGAGCGCCAGAAGTTCACAAATCTTGAAAAGGGCGTAGACTGCCCAGAAAATGATCGAGCGGCGCGTGCAGCGAAGGACGGCGGCCGGATTTCGGGGTTAGGTCGGCGATACGGTGGGGAGTCTGATTCTGGTGGTGGTGAGGCAAGAGGAGGATCAGAAACCAGCGTAGCGGCAGATCGACGGTGACAATGAAGGAAGCTCTGGGAGGCGCGTGGCGGCTCGTTTGGAGGTTTCTGAAGACCGGAAAAGAGGCGAACGACGGTCGGTCAGTCACCTGTCGATATATAGGGGCGGTGCCAGCAATGGAGGGAGAAAAACTCGACCTTAAAGCAACCTAGGGTTTACCAATCTAGGGTGGTGACGGCTATGAGGGAGAAAACTCAACCTCAAGGTCAGGTCAGGAACTTTAGGGTTGCAGAAGGAGAAAAAAAAATCACTTCAAGGCAACCTAGCTCTGATACCATGTAGAAATTTAGAATAGTCTTTTAACATCTCACTAGGCTAATTAGACTAATATATACAAGGCTCCTATTCTAATTTAGGGAATAAAATAAAATACATAATAAATATGATAAAGCCTATTTACAATTACTAAAAATAATTAATAAAAGGTAGAACACAAAATAGGGTCACCAACAGTATTACCACCACCAGAACTTTCATCATTATCATCACCACCCTCTATATCTTCTTCATCACTATTCTCTCTTGGGAGTCATTCTGCATTCCGAACACCATCTAACAATGGATTTTCTCTCTCCTCAATCCATTGGGATAATAGATCATCTTCTTAAAATATGTAATTAAGATTAATTTAGTTGAAACTATTGTCAATATCTTCTTGACTTCTTCTCATATTGTATCTCATTTTCAATTTCATATTGTAGAAAGTATATACAAGTTTTTGTGATTTATGATACTTCAGCCTATTTCTTGTCTTTGTATAGATGTAACTAATTGTACTCCAATTTTTTCACAATTTGTGACTGATGTCGTCTGGCTAAGAACCTTAATTGCAATTTCTTGAAGCTCAAGAGCACATAAACCATACATCAGCCACCATTCAACTATTTAAAAATTAATAACACAAATAAGCTAATTATAACATATTATATATATATAAAGAAAAAGGAAAAGCAAAGTTACACTTATATAAAAATTGATAACAATAAAGCATACGGTAAGTTACATTTTGGTACCCTGTTTTATGGATCGTTTTCACATTGGTGCCCTGTTCTTTGCACCGTTAACACTTTGGTACCCAAATTTATTTTTCGGTTAAGATTTGACAGCGAAGTCGCACGTGACAATCACCTATACAGTAAAAAACACCCAATTAATGTCCATTTTCTTCTTATTTTTCACGACTCAAACAATAAAACGCTCAAAAGTCCTCTCACTTCGAATCTTAATGTTTTTTTACGATTTTTGAGTGTTTTATCGTCTAAATTGTGAAAAATGAGAGGAAAATGAACATTTAGGTATTTTTTATTGTGCACGTAATAGTCACATGCGACTTCGCCGTCAAAACTTAACCGAAAAATAAATTTGAGTACCAAAATGTCAACGGTTACAAAGAACAAGGTACCAAAGTATCACTTTTGAAAGAACAAGGTACCAATGTGAAACTGGTTCATAAAACAAGGTACCAAAGTGTAATTTACCCTAAAACATATATCAGGATTCATTTGAGACCATGTTTTTTGAGCTTGTGGTGGGCCAAAGGTTTTTACTTTATTCTTGAACAACATAAACTGTGCAATATCATATAATGAAATGTAAGTATAAAATTACTATTATATGTTAGATAATAATTCATTATAGTAAAACTTTTAATGTGTGTGTATATGTGACAACCTGATTTATAGCTCTCACTTGAAGGTCAACATCTCTTCCCAATTTAGTTGTTACTTTTCTTGTTCTTTCCATGGTTTCTTTGTGCACATCACGACCATGTTTAACTCCACATTGAAATTGATGATTGAGAAAATAGCCAAAAAAAAAAAACAAAATCAATTACATATGAAAAATTGTAATGTCCTATAACAAATTAATTATAAATAATAGATTGATATTTACCTGTAGAATGCAAATCTGAATGTAGAAACCTCCACCTTTTATCTGCAATTTTATTATAATGTGCATGATAGGGACAATTTTGTTCGATTGCTCGTTTAGCTCTATCGACTGCCCCATAAATGAAGCCCATAGTTGGTTTTTCATCACCATCCACTAATCTTAAAACCTTAACAATGGGTTCAAATACTTTCATTATATTCTGGGCCTTGGTTCAAAAGTCTTTGCTTAAAATAACATTTTTTAGCCTCGTGTGGGCCAGATTTTTCCTTCCCATATTTTGACTTTTTGAACTTCTCAAATCCAAACATATGTTTTAGTGGCTGCCTTGGATTCACAATAGACTGCAACTGTACAAATTGTGTAGCGAATCGAGCAATAGCTTGACATATAATGTCCCGACCCCGAGTAAATTCCTTCATTAAACTAACAGTCCAAATGTGATTATAAATTAAGCATGTCACTATCTTTGCATTGTCTAATACATTTTGTACATTGGACTTTTTTCCAATGTCCTCCAAACACAAATCTAGACAATAAGTAGCACAAGGCTCCTTCAATATTAAAAACCACTTGAACTATATAATGTTCTCTTACTTCCTCTACTACTTGATCAAGTAACTGGAAATAAAAGTCAGTGTTTCGATTTTCAATTATAGAACAATCAAGGGATTTAAGAAAAATTATTCCTTTACTACAATAGACTAGACAATTGATAATATGAGTGCGATTTATACTATTAGTCCAACCATCACATATAATTGTCACACCATTTTCCTCTCACACTGGTTTCAAAGTTTCTATCCACTCATTTGTAGCATTAAGCTCATATTCTAAATAAACATAAAAAATTTCATAAAGAGTGAGAAATTTAACTCTTATACCTACCTCAACAACTGCAACGAGAATATTATGTAACCAAGGAAATTCTGCAAGGCTCATATATTATAAATTTCGCGACTGCTTCTCTTAATCTCTTCCTTAGAGTTTTCAGAAATCTAGTTGAAACTTTAAGTTGCTTCACACTTTTACTTCTTACAATATCAATATTAGTAGATCTTAAATTTTGGGCTATTTCAGACAACCATATACTACTGACCCCACTACCTCCTCGAGAACCTCCACCTTCTTCATACAAAATTTGTCTTCCCTTTGTTAGTTGTCTAGACGTTTGTCTATCTTCCCATTCTCGTTGTGATCTCATACTGTCTTACATAACTTATCTCATCTGTGTGTTCTCATCAAGAAAGCCTTCTATCTCATCATTATCATCTCTTAAGAGTGCTTCAAATCCTTCTTTTCCTTTTTTGGTGTCTTTTTTTTTTTCTTTACTATCTTTAATAAGACTCATCATACTCTGTTTTGTTTTTATATCAACTCTAAGAGAGCTTGCAACTTGTCCTTTAAAGTGAGCTATATGACACTTCAATTGAGTAATGACGTCCTTTATTATTTTTCCACAAAGTTTGCACTTGGCATTGTTCCTATTGCAAGCCACTAGTTCCCCAAAAAACCAACCAATGTTATCACTAGGAACACCCTCCAATCTTGTTGTTGGAAATTTTTCTCTTAGTGACATTGTTGATCTAATTTCACAATACTTATCAATAACATCACAATCATGTTTATAAATGACAAATATTTAAACTCCAAAATATATTGTAGTATTCGTTTATTTTTTTAAAAAATAAATCAATATTAAATCCTAACCTACAATCAAATTTAAAGCACTCCCACTCATAAATCATTTTAAATCTCAATCTCATATCTCAAATCACAAAATGAATAAATTTTAATTAATTAACCCTCCAAAATCCTAATCCACAATCCACTCCTAAAGCCACATGAATCATATCTAAAATCTCAATCTCAATTTCAATCTTAAATTGCAAATCACAATAATCTAAATTAAAATAAATAAATAATAAACTACTAAATCCTAACCAATAATCCACTCCCATATTCCCATAAATAATGTCTTAAATCTATAGTTATTAAAACCGGACCGGACCGACCGGTTGAACCGGGAACCGGCCATTAGGCCGGTCCGAGTCGGTTTAATAACCGACCAGGCAGAGAACCGGCCAAAAACCAGTGAAACCGGCCTGAACCGGAGGCAAACCGGTTGAACCGGTCCTGGTTCATATTTTTTTTTTTTTTTTTTTTTTTTTTTTTTTGGTCTTTTTTTTTTATAATTATGGGTCAAATATTAGAGAATGTTGATTATGAACCAAAATTTGATAGAGAAAGTGATCATAAAATGTCACTTGATGATATTATATTGTTGAACATTATGAAAATTGATTATCCCTATATTAATTCATGTTAATTTATGAAAATTGTATTAATATATTAATGTTATAATTGTATTTTGTAACCTAATTATGAATATTTGAATTAAAATTTTATCATATATAGGTTTTTTTATTATTTTTAATTTATTTATTTATCAACGGTCCGACCCCGGTTGGACCCCGGTTGAACCATTGAACCTTGAACCCCTCCTTCGACCGGTTCAATGGCCGGTCCGGTTTTGATACCTTGCTTAAATCTCAACTTCCTTAAATAACAATAATCAAAATAAATAAATAGTAATAAATTAATAATCTCACCCTCAGCCTCTCACGCAACTCTCTCCCAAATCATGTCAATGGCATTGGCATCTCCCATTAATTACATCAATCAAAATCATAAAATAATAATAATAACCTCAAATCCTCAATTCTCTCACCTTCTCACGCACAAGCCACAAACGCACCAAAATGCGCCGCTTCCTCTCCTATGCCTTTCTCCAAAGTTCAAAATGTGTCGCTTCCTCTATGCCTCTCCCGGTCTTCCTCTATCAAAGATCTGAGAAGATTGAAGAAGAAAACCAGACACAATTTTAGATGCAAAGAAGAGAGAAAACTCATATTTGAGAAACAGATTAAAGGAGAATTATGAATCCAAATTCAAGGTTAGATTTTTACCTTTCTAGTTCTGTACTTCTCTGCTTTTGATTTCAAGGTTGGAAATGGAGGAACTGAAGAACAATGATGAATGGAAGATGGTAAAGAAGCCAAGTCAAAAATTACTCTAAAATCGTGTGGGATTGTAGTTGTAGATATGAAATTTGTTTTAGGGTTCGAAAATGTTTCTTCTCTCTTCTGTAGATCTCAAAACGTGTGATAAATGAGAGTAGTGGATCTTAAAAGCTGAAATCTACACTGTATTGTATTTTTTAAAAAAACAATTATATGAAAAAAAAATGCAACGCAACGCCATTCCATTGCGGCCGCAACACTGTTCTGTTGTAGTGCAACAATGTGTATACCAGGCACCCCGCAATTACGGGGTGATGCGGTTGCGTTGCCGTCTGCAACCGCAATATTGTGGCCGCAGTTTGTGATACGGTTAGCAATTTGCATCACTGGATTAGACTATATGAACTCACTCTTCATGAAGGGCATTGGATGATTATGCAGCATTATTTGATGGTTCAAAGATGGGAAGGTAGACAGAAGCTCATTCATTCACACATTATAAATAGAGTGGATAAGCATATGTCTAGCTGGAAGTAAAATGCCCTCACCTTTGCAGGAAGGGTTACCTTAGCATAGCCAATGGTGAGTAGGGGTGTGCATAAATGGGTCAACTCGTCTAAACCCGACCGGAAATAGAGGGTTCAGTCGGCCCGGGTTAGCCATTCGAATAAAGTAGATTCTGATTTTTCAAAAAAAAAAAGTCGTATGATGGGGTTATTAGATGAACCCGATTAAACTCAACCCGACTCGATAATAAAAAAAAGGAAAGGAAAACTTAGATATTTTTTGTGAATCTTCAAGAGTAAGTTTTTGACTCTGTCTTCTCATCTCAGTTCTCATAGGATGGTGATGACCCCACTCCCCACCAATCATTGTCACACAGTCACACTCTCACAAATTGTTTTTGTACAATTTGAATTTTGAACATCTCTCTCTCACTCTCACATTCTCACACTCAACACTCTCACAATTCACAAAGACACAAAGTCACAATCTAAAGTTCTGAATGTCATTGATGTCATTGATTTGGAGAATGATTATTTTCTAGTTCAGTTTACAACTAGATCTGACTATATGAACTCAGTCTTCATGAAGGGCATTAGATGATTATGCAATGGTTCAAAGATGGGAAGGTAGGCAGAAGCTCATTCATTGACATTATGAATAGAGTGTATAAACATATGTCTAGCTGGAAGTCAAATGCTCTCTTTTTTACAAGAAGGGTCACCTCAGCATAGTCAATGTTGAGTGCTATACCATCTTATTTCTCTGCAAAAAAACTGCTTTGCTTCCTAGAAGCATTTGTGATGATATTGAGAAGACTAGTAGAAGTTTCATTTGGGATGATAGTGTGTAGGAGAAGAAGCCACATTTAGTAAATTGGAGCACTATGGTGAAGAAAAAAAAGTTGTCAAGGTTTGGGTTTGAGGAGGATAAGAGAGTCAAATTCTGTTTTTTTTTTTTTTAATGAAGTTGAGCTGGGGATTAATGAAGTAAAAGATAGTCTTTGGGTCGAAGTTTTGAGAAGTAAATACAAATGCAATGATGATATCATCCTGTGGTGGAAACAAAGAGGTTGGAGTTGAACACATGGAAAGGAATTCAAAATGTTTGGGATAAAAATGAGAGAGGAAGTTGCTGGCTTTTGGGAAATGGAAGGAGTATCAAATTTTGGTAAGATACTTGGGTTAAAAGTTGTGATACTATGGAAAGATGGAGCTTATTTAATTTGGAAGAAGATGATCTTGATAAATTGTTGATTTTATTAATCAAGATGGCAATTGGAAGGGTTGTCAAAATCGCTTTTTAAGTGAACTCGAAAAAGGGGTGCAGACACGTAATGTAAACTCGTATCGTAAAATTATAAGAGTTTATCTATATAATAAAAAATAATATATAAAAATATATAGATATTAAAACTTGAAAAATTAATATTAAGGGTGTGTTTGGATAGGAAGGTTAAGTTAAAGGAGGATAAAGGAAGGGGAGAGTTAATAAAGGAGATGTAAATGATTTGTCTTATAAAGGAGGTTTTTAGTAATGGTGTTTGGGAAAATGAGAGATAAAGGAGGAATTATGATGTGAAATTATTTTAAAGGGTATGTAATGATTGTGGTGGGTTGAAATAATTGTATTGGTATTTTAAAGTTGTATAGGGGTAAAAATAGTAAAAATAAAGGAGGATAAATGAGTGTTATTTTTGTGTTTGTTTTGATGTTAGTAAAGTGGTATGAGTAATGATTGCCTCGAAATTTGTGTTAAATGATGAAATTAATAATGGAGATTTTTGGAGTGTTATGGTAAAGGAGGATGGAGGTGTGAATGTAGGACCAAAATGTAATTTTTGAGTATTGAATTGTAAATTTTTAGGGACTAGATTATATATTTTTTTTCTGTTTACTGTCTTTTAATTTTATTTTAAAATTTTGATACTACAAAAAATATTACCCATGTATATAATAGAGAAGGGACCAAAATGTATATTTTCTGGGGTATGAATTATGTATTTTTCTAAATTTTCTTCTTCAGTAGTTGCAGAACAAAAAATATTAGCCATATATATA
>QANZ01029111.1:74810-89834 GCA_003254925.1 Chamaecrista fasciculata | reverse complement strand
AAAAAAAAGAACTACTTTACATACATTACAAATTAAAAGATAAAGAAACTTATATATATATATATATATATTACAACGAACTTTCAAATATACTATTGCATTCTCTGGCTAGTTTAAAATATTTCTGAGTTATTACTATTGTAATGCCAGAAATGAGCTGGGAGAGCATATTGAGAGTTGGGTAGTGCAAGATCCCATTTTCAAAATCTCAATCATTGAAGAATGAAACAAGAAAATGACAAAAAGGAAATTATTGTTTATTGTCAATTTTTTTAAAATTCCATACATATGGTGCAGGGAACATAACCTCATCGAAAATTGAACAAATTATAAGAAAAGACAATATGCAGCTATGCAAGTACCCACATACTTCTTAAATAATATTGCATATATATGTATATATGTTAATTATATTGATAACATAAAAGGACATGTCATATACTAATCAAATCCCTATATATTTATTTGAAAAACAAATGTTACACATATATAAAGATAATATAACCAAATGGTCCAATAAAATAAAAATACTCTTAGCTTGGGTCTCAATCTTTATTCCTCAAAATTTCTGTTTTTTTAATATGGTTGGAGATGGCATGGGGGCATCCTATGCTGCTAATTCTCAATATTTTATATCCTTAAGATGTGATCTCTTATATATATGTTTGTTGACCAAGACCTTTGAATTATACAAGATAACTATTGAATGGAATCCATGCATTATATTGTTTCATTTCATGCATTGAGTTTTAACTACATAATTTGAAATTTTCACTTCCCTTGAAATAATATTGATTATTGAGGTGTGGACTCTCTTAAAAGGCGCCATGCATAAAATCAAATATGCACTCATGCATGTAATCTTCACAAAATTTCACAACCCATGATCCAATATGAGGCTCAAAGTTAATTAGTATACCAAAACCTTACATATATAAATATATATAATCTATATTTATTTAAACTATACAAATAACCATGAAATTTCCCCTTAGAAGCCATATATATATATATCCTTTCTATACAAATAATAAAATAACATTAAAAATTTTATAAAGTAAAATATTTACACTATTTACTGTGTAACAAATTTGGTCTCATTGAAATTTTCTTTCTACATTAATTTATAAGTATAAAAAGCAACTCTAATATATAAATAATTTATATATATTTTTTATAAAGTTGCAATTTTAAAATGATATAATGGGCATGCAAAGTCACTAGTTAGTACATATATGCATATTGTTAAATTAATTTGATATAAAGAAAAATACAAAAATAATTTAAAGTAAATTATATTGAAAAGAAAATGATTGGTGTTTTGAATTAGAAATATAATAATATTTAAAATATGTTTAGTTTTGGTTTTTGCCAAGAATATGTTTAGTTTAATTGTATAATTATTAAAAATTAAATGTATATGTATTTATATATACTTGATAATGACAATTAAGAAATGAAAATGACATGGGAGACAAATTAAATCTGTGCTTGTTAAGATATGAAGGTTAATAAGAGAGATGAAGAGAAAAGGGATAGGATGGTGAGGATTTGGGTGTTAGGCCATATTGCCTTTTGTGGAGGCAGAACCTAACAAAATCTATTTGTTTAGAGTTTTAATTCAAAGAACCATGCAAAAATGTCAGAAATTTCAGCTTTTTAAATAGGCAATAGTTCAATGATAATGAAATGAACGATGCAAAAGAAACAATATATAATAGAGAGAGAGCTGATGAGAGAATAATAATGATAGAAAAAGGAATTATATTAAAGGGAAAAGCTTTTAGCCATGCCTCTTAGAGATCTTAATCAATGGATCAATCATATCACTGTAATTGTAGGAAGCATGGAAGGCAAAGGGAAAGCTTCTACTGCATGCCCATGATGTTAATTAGTTAAATATTATACTACATTTATATATATATATATATATATAAGGAGGACATGAATGCTTGTAAAGTTTAAAGATGAAATTCTTAAATATTTATTTTTTAATTTTAGATATAGATAAAAAAAAAATTATATGTTTTACACATTACTCTTGATAATATATTTTTCTTTTTAAAGAGTAGAGATAAATAGTGAGTGAATTGTATGTTTTTAATTAAAATTTGGAGATCACAAATAAATAAATTGATAAAGATATTTTTTTTCTAAAAAAAATAATAATAAAAAATTATAGAAGTGGACTTGTCTCTCCATCTCTCTTTTTCTTTTTCCTCTTTCTTTCTTTCTTTCCTTTCTGTCTTTGTCTTCTCTCTATCTATCTGTATATACAAATGATACTCTCTTTTTACATGGTTGCTTTTTTTGCCCCTTTTTTCTGCTTACTTTACGATAGAAGGGAAAGGTGAGGATGGTATAATTAAGCAAAAGGTTTAGCAACCCAAAAAAATAACCAAAAAAAAAAAAAGAACTTTGTTTAAAGCAATAAAGAAAAATTATTATTATTATTATTATTTTTTCTTCTGGAGTGTGAGAATGAAAGAGAATGGAGGAAAAGACAGAAAGTGCAACGTCAGAGTTAGCCGTAGGGTTCCCCTTGGGCTGTGGTTTTAGGCATTGTTTTGGACAGAAGGAATCCTTCCCTTCTTTCTTCTCATCCACATCTCTCTCTCTCTCTCTCTCTCTCTTTCTCTCTTTCTCTCTCTTTCTCTCAGTTTAAACCACTGGGTCTATATTTTTGTTCATATTTGTGTGGCTATCCTTGGATTTTCTTGGTATTATCAACCATGGTTTTCTAACCATGAAGGAGAAAAGCGGCTAGACCAGACCAGACCACACCATCTGCTTCAGAATCAGCTATAGCTAGCCCTCAAGTTTTCATCTTTTTCTTTTCTTTATATCATCACTCACTCACTCTCTCTCTCTTGTTTCTTCTGCTCTTTCTAAAAACAAAAAATTGTCTCTTGGGTTGGTGCCAAACCAGCAGAAACAAACACCATCCAGGTTTATAGTAAGTGGGGGGGATGAGGATGAGTTTGATTGTTTGCTTGCTCTAAAGAGTTACTATTTTTTTTATCCATTTTCTTCTCTGCTGGGATTTCAAAGTCTGTTTTCTGAGTAGTAGCAAATTTTTTTTGCCTCTTTTGTTTTGTTCTTCATCATTTCTCTCTCCTCCTGTATATGCAGTATATCCTCTAGTGGTCTACCTTTTCTTTTTTTTTTTTTCCCTTTTCTGTTCTCAGTGTGGCTTGCATCTCCTAATTAGATCCCAAAAAGCCTCATCAGATATAGGTGAAAAAAAAAAATCCAAGATCTATATGGCCAACAACAACACAACCACCACCTTAGGGTCTCCAAACATTTCCTAGTGTAAGAAAAGATGATAAAGGGTTTGATGTTTCAGCAGCAACAACAACAACAACAAGTCATAGTTGAAGAAAACATGTCTAATTTGACTTCTGCATCTGGTGAAGCCAGTGGTTCCTCAGGGAACAGAACCGAAATTGGCACCAATTATCCTCCTCAACAATACTTTGCTTCTTCACTGCCATCTCAGTCTCAAACTCAGCCTGCAGCAAAGAAAAAGAGAAACCTTCCTGGAAATCCAGGTTTCATTTCATACACATATATATATACACACACACCTTATATTTTTTTTCCTTTTGCCTGGAGCCTTCAGGATTTCATTTTGACTAATCTAGACTTGACTTGCTCACATACTTAGTGATAGTGGGAGAGTCTCTCTCCCAAATGAGATAATCGTATTCATCGATAACAGTACACTGCTTTGGTACACCTTGTATAAATCTTCATTTGTTTGGGTTTGTTTAATTAATCAAAGTCTTGACTTTTTTTCAGACCCAGATGCTGAAGTTATAGCCTTGTCTCCCAAGTCTCTTCTGGCGACGAACAGGTTCATTTGTGAGATCTGCAACAAAGGGTTTCAAAGAGACCAGAATCTCCAACTCCATAGAAGAGGGCACAATCTTCCATGGAAGTTGAAGCAGAGATCAAACAAAGAGGTGATAAGAAAGAAGGTGTACGTGTGCCCAGAAGTCACGTGCGTTCATCATGACCCAGCAAGGGCACTTGGGGACCTTACTGGAATCAAGAAACACTTCTGTAGAAAACATGGTGAGAAGAAGTGGAAATGTGAGAAGTGCTCTAAGAGGTATGCAGTTCAATCAGATTGGAAAGCTCACTCTAAGACTTGTGGCACTAGAGAGTACAGATGTGACTGTGGAACCCTCTTCTCAAGGTAACGAACCTATATAGACAACGTAACCATAGCTAAAATATATCAGTCTTCTAGGAATGACATATGTATGTATATATATATATATATAGATGTCTTCATTTATGGAGATGGATCGATCATGGGATTTGCAATTTTGAATCCGAGGTTTGACTCAGAAATAAATTTACATTCTTTATATATCCTATCCTTCAGAGTTTAGACCCTCACACATCGGAGATGATGACAGTTATATGATTATGAATATTTATGATGATACGGTGAGATTTTATTATATAGAGAGTATGAGACTGTGAGTGTGAGCTATATGTGTCTGTCTTTTATGTACTCCCAGAAAAGAAAAGAAAAGAAAAATAAAAAGAAAAGTAAGGCAGAGTGGAGAGAGAAGAGAGAGAGTCAATGCTTGTGGAGTGTCTTAAAAAGTTATGCTAAACTAACAAAGTAGTTGGATTTTCTATGCATAATAATGTCTTCTATTTAAATTGAACTGTATGTCAAATAAGACTTTACTGGTAGAGGTAAAACCCAATGTAATATTTTGTGTACCACATGATTCTAGCACTAGTTGTGAAAAATTAACTATAACATTTTTTTTTCTTTTTGGGTATTCTTGTGTTTTGTTTCATGGCTTATTTTATTATTGTTTTTTCAGGAGAGATAGTTTCATAACCCACAGGGCATTCTGTGATGCATTAGCAGAGGAGAGTGCAAGAGCAAACCCACTTGTTGGTGTTGTTGGTGTTGGTACTGTTGCCTCTCAATTACCACCACCACCTACTTCATCATCTTCTTCTTCATTAGCATCTCACATTCTGAATCTCCAAGATCATCATCATCATCACCTGCAGAATAATGCTTTCCAATTGAAGAAAGAGAATCAAAATTTCAGTGTAATAAGGCCAGAAATCCCACCTTGGCTAGCCTACTCTGGCTCTGGTCCACCTGCATCATCAATATTCTCCACAAGATTGGATCAGGACTTTTCTCAAACACCTCACAGGCATGATCATCAGCAAGATGTAAATAATAATAATATGAATATGAGCCAGCTCCTCCATCATCATCATCATCATCATCATCATCATCATAATGAAACAAACCCAAATCAGAATCAAAATGAAAACCCTAACCCTAGCCATAGTCATAGTGTGGGCCCCACCCTCCCTCCTCCTGCGTACCCATCAGCTCACATGTCAGCCACAGCATTACTGCAGAAAGCGGCCCAAATGGGTGCGACCATCACCAAAACTGGCTCGTCTTCCATGATTAGGACCCACCACCACACTCACGTGCCTACAGATCCTTCAAATGCTTCTTCTGTTAGTGCCAATTTTGGTCTGAATTTGTCATCAACATCACGTGAATCTGCAATATTGATTCCTCCTCCTCCTCCTAATTCTGCGTCTTCTGCTACTACTGCGAGTAACAGTAATAATAATAATAATACTTCATCGTCGTCGTTTCTTCTTCACGATGTTATGAATATGACCTCTTTCTCTACTGCTTCTGGATTTGAAGGGACTTCTTTCGAGGACGCTTTCGGTGGCATTTTGAATCCGAAAACATCCATCGCCGGCGCCGCCGATGACGGCGGTGGTAACGGCGGCGGCGGCGAGGGTTTGACGAGGGATTTCTTGGGACTGAGGCCTCTGTCTCACAGTGATATTCTGAGTATTGCTGGAATTGGAAACTGTATGAACCCATCATCTGCTTCTTCTTCGCATGATCAACAGATCAATAATCAGTCACAGAAGCCATGGCAAGGTTAGCTAGCTAGCTTATATGGATTTTTTTCTTAGTCAATATATAATTTTGAATATTATTTTTTTTTTGTTTATCTTTCCATCTTCCCAAAGGGAAGGAGTAAAAACCTTTAAATATTCCAATATTTTTCATTAATTTTGTTAAGGTAAGTAAGTTATTTTTGGATTAATTTTTTTTATTATTTTCTTTAATTTGATGTTTATACTTTTATAGTTAAATTCATATTATGTTTAGAGCAAATTAAATATACAATTTGGATAGGCGGGAAAAATTCATGATATTGCCGAAAAAAAAATATACAATTTTTTTTGGTTGCTCAAAATATGCCCCAGCTCGATGGACTAATGACTAATCCTCCGCAAATTTGAGCTCTATTTAAGAGTTTTCCGCTGACCAATTGGTAAAAATATACAATTTGGTTTTTAGAAGATATGAGCAGAGGGGTAACAATTTCGCGTCCACTATTTGATTCTCATTTTTAACAATAATTTTTAAAAATTATTTTGATAGTTCAATACATCTCTCAATATTTTTTTTTTTAGAATTTAAAAATAATATTTAATATTTTAAATTTATAAAAAAATTAAAACAGTGTCATCAAACATATTTTTAAGTTAAAATTATGTTTAGGGAGGGGAATCAAAGTATCAAACTGGTTTTATGAAAGTTTAGTTTATACTTTTTAGTTTCTTAAGTGAAAATAATACTATTTAAGGATTAAATTGTCAATTTATATATATTTTAGAAATCAAAGTATATATTTACACTTTATGTTTATATATAGTAGATTATTGTAATATTCTCTTCAACAAACATAGAGGTAGCTAGGTTACATACTAATATAGAGGTTGATAACAAAACAAAGAAAAACAATATATGTAGGTGCCACCCAAAAATCAAAAGGCTATATAGATGCTGAGGAGTGAGGAATAAAAAAAATTGATTAAATTAGTAAAATTAGTCACGTAGGATATGATATAGATATGTGCATAAATAATTAATTTATGATTTTGTTGATAAAGACTAGAGAGCGAATTAAATTAAAATCTCTTCATGCAATCATGTTTAGTCTTTCATGTAATTAATCTCAATTTTTTTTTAATAGTTTCTTGCCCTTGCGTTCATTTTGAAGTATGAAGATTTGGAATTGGGATAGGAATAGCATTATCAGTCCTTATCATTCATTTCTATATCTTTCTCTATTTTATATTATATTTTCCTAAATTTACGTTGAAGAAAGCAGATAGACGTTGACACAAATATCTTAAGAACATTAAAGAAATTAAATAAATCCAATTGAGATAATAAATACTAAATAGCACCAAATTGGTGTATTTGGGAAATTAAAAAAATAAGATAGAGACAAGAAGATCAATGAGTTCGTCTCTTCATGCAATGCAATTGGTAATCAATTAAAATAAGTTTTGCATGTACCGACATGTAACTATATATATATATATATATATATATATTTTTTTTTTAACTTTTCATATTACTATATTTTAGAATATGGATTCTCTATTTCTCTCTAACTTTTTAATTTAAATTTGACGGGTGTCAATTTTGAAAAGAGAAAGATATAATAAAGGAACAATAAAAAAGAAATTAGCACTAGAACTTGTATGAGTTTATGTTATTTCACTCTAATCTTTCAAATCATTTTTTTTAAGAACATTATATTGTTGAATTATGGATTCAAAAAGTGAAGCGAAACGTACATCGAAAATGATAACCAAGCTCAACATTTCAAAACTCAAAACGTGAAGTTCTCAAGGGAATTAATTACCATTTCATTTCAACACAAAAATGTATACATTATCTAATAATTAAGACAGAATGTTGGTGTCACATACTTATTATAATGGATATTATATCTACGAGGCTATGATTTCTCAATATTTAATTCACTCCTATATTAATTTTCTCAATAATGGTAAAATGACCAAACTTTTGTTTTTTTTTTAAATGAAATCAATTTTCTCCCATTAAAGACTGTCTCAAGTTTTAATTAAAAGTGAGAAGTTGGAGGTAAAGAGTAACTGAGTAAGGATGGAGATATATTTTTTGACACAAAGCTCACCTCATTTATTTGAAAACTAAAATAAATATTGATGTTATATATGAACTATAGAATTATTGATGAGACATGAAAAATGTTGATTATACAATTTAATTATATGTTCTTTTGACAATATATGGGTAAAAGATACGTTATACATGTTCAACCCCACTATGTCTCCCTACATATAAACAACACAACCTAACCACACATTGAGGCAACCTTTAATTTTTTTTAAATTCTTTTTAGGCCTCCCTTTGTTTCATTAGAAAAATTTTCACAATTTTTTTAAACATTTTTTTCAATGAAAGGTTTTCACAAATCTCAAATTTACTTCAACTTTTCAAGAGAAAAAAGTTTTCTTAAAAATGAGTAAAAGAAAATATTCTCATTTTAATATATTGTCTACATATGCTTGGACCAAAAAAAATAAAGAGAATATTTTTAATGAGATCCATAATGGTTNTTATTATTATTATTATTATTATTATTATTATTATTATTATGTAGATATGAGACATGTGTTGGGAGACACTAGACAGAATGACAGATGATGCTTATTCCAACCAGCTGAAAAGTAGCTAGCTATGTTATTAGGTCAATGTGTGTGATTATATATTTTTATTGTTGATGTGTATTATATTATAGGATATTAGGATACTAATAAAAAATTTTAAAACAATAGTCTTGTTAACACTCTAAAATTTTTTTAACTTCTTAACGTTAGATCGATTATATATCTTCATACTTTCATCATAAAAGATGTGAAAGTATTTTTTTTTTTTAAAAAAGTAATTGCATGTATAACAATCTCAACGTACAATTCAACTATACAAATTAACATTCTTGAGAGCTTCATTTTTTCATGATATGTTTTTCCTAATTTTATACCAAAAAAAACTGAGATTAATTTCTAAAAACACTCATAAAAAATTGAAAAATGGTCACAAAATTAATAATGTGCAAGGTTTGAAAGTGGAGTTGATCTACTCTCACTCCTTTCAATGGTTGTGGTTTGTACTTTGTAGAAAGACCAAACATGTGTCAGCAAAAAGATTCCTCTGAATCCCAATGCTCTCTCGATAATGATCATAATACTCTTTCATCTTTCTCATAAAACAAAAGTTCAACTTTAACCTATGATGCTGTCACACTATATATTATTACTGTTACTACTCATTCTTCTTTATAGTTAGACTAAATTATTGGCCTCTCAAAATATATATAATAAGCCTATTAATTTAGTCTTTAGTAAAATTATAAAACTTAATTTTAAAAATATAAATACAATTAATTTAGTATTTTTGTTAAAATATTAATTAATTAATTAAGATTTAATGACAAATATAACTTTCTAATTAAAAAAATGTTTTTTTTTTTCCGTAAAAAAAGTTTAGGTGATTAGTTGAGGTTCGAAAACTCACCAAGATCATGATATACCTTCAGGTTCTATGAAGATTCACATAGGTACTTATAGATCGTCTACTAACATAATCCTCACATTGACTGTGGGATTTGAATTCACGACCTTTTAGGTTATGAGTTGACTCAAAAACGGAGCCAATTTTCTGACGGAATTTTTGACGGAATTTTGACGGATCAGTGACGGAAAATATTCCGTCAGAAATTTCCGTCAGAAAATTACTCTTTTCTTGTAGTGCAAGAATTGCAGATAGGGGGGGGGGCCAAATTTTTTTTAAAAAAATAATCATATTGTATCTATATATTTAATAAGATATTTGAATATTAATAATTAATATAATTATAATTATATTGTAGTAAGTTTAAATAAAAGGAAAAAGTATTTTTTTTGGTCTCCAAACTTTATACCAACTATCAATTTCGTCCTCGACCATTTTTTGCGGTTAATTTTGGCCTCAATATTTCATATTTTAGTTAATTTATCTTTTGCTATTTCTTTAACCAAATACTAATTAATAATATGAGATGAAAAATACTAATTAATAATATTTTGAAATTTAATAAATAAAATATTCATAAAAGACTTCATGAGGTAAATCAAATAGGTAAAAAGCTTTTTAAAAAATAAAAATATTTAAAAAAGATTAAATAAGATAGACTAAATTGAGAAAAAGTAAATATGCGATGAACCAAAATGTGATTGTAGCTCTGCAACGTACGCCCATTCATATTTACTAATTAAATGATTGTGTGAAAACCCATATTAAATGCCAAGTGAAACTAGAGATGGTAGAGAACTTGCACTAATTAATTTTTCTTAACTTCCTAAGTTTGGCTATGCATGATCATTAAGCTGATCACTTTAATTTGGGTCTTGTTTGAAATTAATTACCATTTCATTAAGAAAGAACACAATGTCATGCGTTAGCTAGGATTCTTGCAAATTAGATTGTAAAATGAATGGGCGTACGTTGCAGAGCTTAATCAAAACAAAATTTCTACCATCTCTAGTTTCACTTGGCATTTAATTAATATGGGTTTTAACACAATCAAGCAACTTAATTAGTTCAAATTATATAACTAGAGTTTTCGTTTTTCTTCCTTTTAATATTAGAGTCTTTAATTTTCAAAAGTGAGTTGTCTCATCACACAATTCCTTATAATAAATTTAAAATATCTATATTTTGCTCATATATATATATTTTGTTTGTGAGTTTTTTGTGTGTAAGTTGGTGAGCTACACCTTAAATGAGAGGCTTATGTTCGACTTCTAAAGTCGATATTATTCGGAGGCTCAAATTATTTCATTATTTATTTCAAATAAGTGTAGTCTTTGCCTAAATCGTTATACAGGTAAATGAGAGAAACTATAGTTTACTTTAAAAAGAAAAAAAGTGAAAACATATTAAATTATTTTATATTTGTAAAGTGATTTTATTTTATTTTTCTTGGAAGATTTAACTGGATATTGAAAAGTATGGAGCAACAATCTGATGCCGTTTTAATTCAACATCAACGTAATTCGCCATGCAACTCTCATAACTGTGATTCTCCAAACCTAAGGCCCAAGCTACCACCATTCGTATTTAGTGCATGGAATATATATTGTATTAAATTTTTTTTGGTCAATTATGGATTGTGTTTAAGCTAAACCAAATTCCTCTTTAGTGGGTTTTATTGGGCTCAAGTCTTGAAGTCGAAAAGCCCAGTCCAGATAGAACTATTAGACTAATTTAACAGAGACCTCTTCTGACAAAAAAAATAACAGAGACCACTCAAGTCATAGTGCTTTCCAGACAAATTTCTCAAAGTGAAGCATGAAGTTAAAATGCAAAATTATAAAAGAAAAAAAAAGTTATTTTTATTATATTTGAAGGGCTAAAAATGCATTTAGGATAATTGATTCTCGGGTAGGGATATCAAACACATTTGAGTTTTAAAAGTTATCAGATAAATTTTTTGAACTCTTAACTTGGATAACTTAAAACTCTCCAATTTTAAAAATTAACAGATAAATCCTTTAAATTTAAATAAATTAAGAAACAAAACCTTTAAAATTTCAACTACGATATATAACTCAATACTTTAAAATAACTTTACTTTTTTGATACAAAACGATAAAAATTGAACGGTAAATTGATAAAAAAATATTGAGTGATAGAAGTTAAAAGTTTAGAAAATCTTTACCTTAATTTTTAAAATTCGAAGATGTTTTATATGCCGGTCTAAAACTCAAGGATCCTAAATATATTTTAACTTATTTTAAAATAAAAAAGTGAAGTAATTTAACTTTTGAAATAATTTCTTATTATTTTATTATTTTTAAAATTTTATATCAGATGGACAAGTAGAATCTCTTAACAAGCATGTTTTCAACAAAATTCAACTTCAGAGCTTATTTATAGAGATTAAAATACCACTCCAGCTGCTTACATATGGCCATGATTGTCATTTTTATAATTTTGAGTACAGTAATGTGAATTCTCATTAAGAAATTTGACCCCACCTTAGAGATATTTTGTTGGCTAAGATAAAAACCAACACTGACACTGACATTACTCGTTTCAATGTCCATCACAAACAACTAGTCATTATTAGTCAACAACTATTCCACCAAAAATCAGTGTGTGAACTTTGAAATATCAGCTTCCAATTTCAAATTAACTGTCTACTATTATTACCTTCATAGTACATTCACTCCTATAATCTTCTTGTTGCAGATCCAATTAGCAAAAACAACAAATGGCTTCTTCTTCTTCTTCTTCTTCTTCTTATGCATTATCTTCTGATGAATCCCTCAAGAAATATGATGTTTTCATCAGCTTCAGAGGAGAAGACACCCGTGACAATTTTGTGAGCCATCTTCATGAAGCTCTATGCAGAAACAACATAGAGACATACATTGATTACAGACTTGAGAAAGGAGAAGAGGTGTGGCCATCACTTGTGGAAGCCATTGAAGACTCAATGATGTTCTTGATTGTCTTCTCTGAGAATTATGCATCTTCCACATGGTGCTTGAATGAGCTCACCAAAATACTAGAGTGCTCCAAAAATGAGGGACACCCACCTGTAATTCCAGTGTTCTACAAGATAAACCCATCACATATAAGAAAGCAAACACAAAGCTATGAAATAGCTTTCACTAAGCATGAGCAGAGTCATCACAAACAGCAAGTGATTCAATGGAGGGATGCTCTCACTCAAGCTGCCAATATATCTGGTTGGGATTCTAGCACCTACAGGTATAAGGCTAATCCTTACATATTTTTTTTGAGTAAATTAATGATTTGATCTCTGTAACATAACAAATGTCTCAATTTAATCCCTATGGTTCAATATCTGATCTTAAAGATACACCTACAATTAACTTGATGGCTTTTGAGGATATTAATTGAATTTTATTGACATATTTAATATTATTTTAAATTTTGTTAAGATTACAACACAAACAATTGAGGTTAAAAAAAATCATATTTGTTGTTAAATTAAATATGAACTAACATTTTAGTAAAAGGACTAATTAAATGGATTGTGATTGTAATTGTATCTTTCATGGACCAAATATTATAATTTTATCTTTGAAGGGCTACACTGAGATACTTATCATATTTCAAGGACAAAATCATTAATTTAATCTAAGTTTTTCTAGTATGATAAAACTATGAGTACAATGTAGTGTTCCTATTGTATCAAGTGCTTCAATTCTTGGCCAGGACTGTATTATGTGTTAATTATGCTTTCACTTTATTCCTAGGAATGATGCTGAGTTTATTGGGGAAATTGTTAGAGGGGTGTTGATGAAGTTGGACTGTTTGGATCAAAATGTTTCTTTAGAAGGTCTTATTGGAATTCATGAAAGAATTATACATCTAGAATCCTTGATGCGCAATGAGTCACAAGATGTTCAATTTTTTGGAATTTGGGGCATGGGTGGTATTGGTAAAACAACAATTGCAAAGGCACTCTTTAATAAAATGTGCTTTGCTTTTGAAAGTTCTTGCTTCATGGCAGATGTAAGAGAAGAGTGTGAGAAATATGGCATAGTACATTTAAAGAATAAGCTTATTTCAATATTACTAAAAGATAATAAAGATTCTTACAAGGGCATGCCGGATGGAGGATCTAGTTATGCTCGAAGGAGACTTGGTCGGAAAAAAGTTCTTATTGTTCTTGACGATGTTAATGATTCCGAACAATTGCAAAATTTAGCTGGAACACGTAATTGGTTCGGGCGAGGAAGTATAGTAATTATAACAACTAGAGATAAACAAGTGCTTGGTAAGAATGTAGATGAAATATACCAGGTTGAAGCATTAGAGTATGGGGAAGCTCTTGAACTTTTTAAAATGAATGCCTTCAAAAACAATTGTTTTGATGAGGAGTTTGAGAAGTTATCAAGAATGGTTGTTGATTATACCCAAAGGATTCCATTAGCCCTAATAGTTTTGGGATCTTTCCTCTATGGGAAAAGCAAAGAAGAATGGGAAAGCCAATTGAATAAGCTTAAAAAAATGCCATATCCAAAAATTCATAGGATACTTAAGTTGAGTTATGAAGGACTTGATTATGAAGAGCAAAACATCTTCTTAGATGTTGCATGTTTTCTAAAAGGGAGACAATTGGAGTCTATTAAGAGATACTTAGATGCTTGTGGTTATTCAACCATCATTGGGTTAAAAAGTCTGCAAGATAAAGCTCTTATAACTATATCCTTTGGAGAGGTATCTATGCATGACTTGATACAAGAAATGGGTATGGAGATTGTTCGCGAAGAATCGTTACGAGACCCCGAAAAACAAACTCGATTATGGGATCCCATTGACATATATAAAGTACTGAATTATAACAAGGTATGAATCAAATCAATATACATGCATGCTATGGAATTTGATTGATGAAATGAATTATAATATCTACTGCTTTTTCTTGACAGGGAAGTGGAGCCATAAAAGGCATAAGTTTAGACATGTCAAAAATCAAAGAGCTTACCTTAAGCCCTCATGTGTTTGCCAAGATGCAGAATCTAAAATTTCTTGAGTTTCATACACATTCAAAAGTGCACATCAAGTATCCTCCTCAAGGTTTCGAATGTTTTCCGAATCAACTGAGGTATCTTCGTTGGGATACTTATCCTTTGAAGTCCATGCCATTCACATTTTCTGCTGAACATCTAGTTGAACTTGTCATGCCACGTAGTGGAATAAGAAATCTCTGGCATGGTGTGCAGGTAACTATTCTGGACTCTGAAATATATGAAAGTTCTTTGACAATTAAGTATTCATAAATATCTTAATATCTATTCATGAAATATAACACATGTCAATTTTTTCTATCTGTAATTCATTGTGTTGGAGCTTCGAAAAAAATGATTTTAAATTTTTACACTCGTAGACATGTGTCGAATATGTGTGGTGTCGTGTCATATGAATGTTGGATACGAATATCTATCAGACACATTGACACTCTCTCAAAATAAAGCGTGTTTCAAATATTCTGTATATATATAGTTTTTGAACTTATTAGCTCATACAATCTGATTTGATGTCTTTTTCTTTTTTTTTTTTTTTTTTTTTTT
>QANZ01029111.1:7566-74554 GCA_003254925.1 Chamaecrista fasciculata | reverse complement strand
TTTTTTTTTTTTTTTTTTTTTTTTCTAATTTTACAGAATGTGGTTAATTTAAGGGTAGTTGACCTCCGTGATTCCAAGCACCTAATGGAGCTACCAAATCTTTCAAAAGCCAAAAATCTTGAAAAAGTATATCTTTCCAAGTGTGCAAGCTTGCTTCAAGTTCATCCATCTATTTTAACCTTGGACAAGCTCAATACTCTAGAGCTAGATTATTGTGTTGCCCTCACAAGTCTTAAAAGTGACACTCATTCAAAATCCCTTGCTTTTCTAAACCTGAATCACTGCTTTAATCTGAGGGAATTCTCAGTGACATCAGAGAACATGAAGGTTTTGAAACTAGAAGGGACAGCTATTACTGAATTGCCTTCGCCCATTGGCCATCAGTTCAAACTTGAAGAGTTATATCTAAATGATTGTACAAGCCTGAAGAACATTCAGATCAACTTCTTCGATGGCTTACATTCTATAAAAGAGCTTCAGCTAAATGATTGTTGTAACATATTTCAAGTGTTGGACCATATCAGTATGTTATCATCACTAAATAACTTATCAATTGAAGGAATCACAGTGGAGAGCTTGCCTACAAGCATTAAACATCTTCAAAATCTTCAATATTTGAGGTTAAACAAATGCACAAGGCTTAGATCTCTACCACAGCTCCCACCGTCCCTCATATCATTAGATGCTATTGATTGTTCATCCCTTAAGACTGTACAATTTGCTTCAGAAAATCATGTTAAGCCATCAAATGGAGGCAGGATATACAGTTTGACTAGCTTTTTGAATTGTGTGGGATTGGATGAACATTCTATCAAAGTCATTCTTGCAAATGTTCTGCTTCTATTAAACAAATTGATGATAGAAAGATATGAATGCATTTATCCGTATAATTACTATCAGGCTGAAGTGAAATTCCCAGGAAGCAAAGTTCCAGAATGGTTCAAGTATAAGTCAAAACAAGCTTCCATTACTGTTGATCTCTCTTCTACACCTCTTTACATGGAATGGGGTTTGCTTTTCTGCTTCATTTGTTCTCCATCACCTATGGGAGAATTGGACAGCATCCAATGCTATGGCCACTTTCAGACCATTACTGATCAAAGTGTTGTGGAAGATGAAGTAGAAGAAGCTGATCACAAAAGTTCGATCAAATCATTTTACTTTCGGAAAGATGTCGAAAACTTGACAATGGATCATGTTTTTCTATGGTACAGTGATGACTTGACTTACCAGCTTAGACATCACATTAAGAAAAGCAAAGGTGTAAAAAACTCAAAGGTTTTGTTTAAACTGAAGATAGTTCCACTGTTTTCTGGTGGAAGGAGGTCTGATCAGAAGCATTGCAAGGTGATAAAAGAGTGTGGGGTGTGTCCAACATATACAATGCAATTTCAAAACTTCATTCATGAATTGGAAATGGAGTCAGAAGCTAGTGTATCCAAAATGGAAGTAATTGGATGCTCGTATCAGAGTAAAGATGAGGAAGAAAAAGTCACTTCAATCCAAAAATTCAAGGGGATTATTATCTCAAATCCTCCAACTACAACCTGGAAGAAGGGAACACAGGGCTTTAAGGATTTATTGAACCTATGATTTCATATTTAGTCAGGTCATGGAAGTGGGAACTTGAAGGAATTGGTGGTTTTATGGTTTTATTCAAAGTCTTTCAAGGTAAGAATTTGTTTATGTTGTACTGTCCACAATGGTAGCATGGAAGGTTGAAATGAAATGGAACCTTAAAAGAATGAAATATATAAATATATATGTTCTTTCTCTCTTCTTGAACCCAAAAAAGAGTATGATCTATCATAGAATTCTCTTCCTTTTAATTTCTGTTATCATAAGAGTGTTCTTTCATTGGATATCAGATTATGTCTTAGAACAGTGACTTAAGGGTCTCTCTTTTTTGCAGGACTCATTGTTGTGACTTGGATTCTACACCAGCATATGCTTTTCTTGTCAATACTTGCAGTATTGTGGACAAATTTCTCGTTGAATAATTTTCGCGAATAATACTTAAGGGATTGGTTATTAATATTAGGGAATGGTTACATTCTGGTGCAACCAATGGAGGAGGGGAAAAATGAAAATGAATTGTGGTGGAGGATCCTAATAGGAACTAAATGTATCTCGTAATAAGAAGCTCTGATAATTAAGGCATGACTACAATACGACAAGTAGTGATTGAGCTGACATATACATGTGATAAAGAGAAAAGTTCGAGTACAAGGTTTAGTGATAAAGAGAGCCTGAGACTCAAACAAGAACACAAGCCATCACTATTTTTGTCGTAAGAATTCACTTTTCGGCCTTTATTGCCAAAGTCAACAATGCAAGCTGAGAAAAGTTCTTATCCTCAACTTGAGGGGGATGTTGATTGTTGAGAAACATAAATTAGGTGATCAATTAGTCAATCCTTATTTATTAAGTTAGTTGGTCAGTACTAGATTCCTATATTAATTAGGTGGTTAAGTAGTTGAATATTAAATGTATTAGGTATTTTCTTTGTGTATTTATATATGTGCAAGGCTTCATTATAGATGGTATCATCTAAGAATTATTCAATGAAATATATTTTTAACAACATGGATTGAGAATCTTCAATAAGCAAATCACAAGAGCAGATTGCATAAACAAGTCAATTCAGCGAGTGAAGATTGGGAAGATGAATCATATTTTCTCTTCTGGGAGGCAAGAACAAAAACAATAAACAAAGACTAATTCGTTTGGCTTAACATTCAAAATAGTAATCCTACAAAAGCAATGATTCAGAAAGTAAACAAGAAGCACAAAGCACACTACCTGTAATTTATAAGAAATTGCTCCTCCAAATCTGACAGTGATCCAAGGCCCATTTTGCTAGCTTTAAAAAAATGAAGTAAGTCACTAGTCACAACATATTTCTATTTTTGTTATAATTGCAGAGCTATCGAACATGATTCTAAACAATGCTCTAGTGAAAAGCTCAATTCTAGGCTCACTCAAGAGAAAGATAGGTATGGTCCTTGCTTGGGAAGAATATATGGAGGGACCAAAATGTAAATCATTGATGAAAGAATAATTTCAACATCATACAATATATAAAAAAAGAGATAATTAAAAAATTAATGGAGGGACCAAAATGAAGATTTGGATAAATAATTTCAACATCATATAATACAGAATAAAAAAAGGGATAATTAATTTTTTTAAAAGGGCAAACCTTAAGTAAAATTCCTTATAAGTTTGTTATAAGATTCCCCGATCACATTTAAAACGTGACAAAATTTTTATGCATGATCATTCATAGTAGAGAGAAAATATTAAACACAACTTTTTGCATGACCAATAATTGAAGAGAGATAATGCAATTAAAAATTTTAATTGAAGGAATCTTATACAAAATTATAAGAAATTTTATATACGTTTTTCCATTTTTAAAAACTTTAATTTGTTCGAAGAATAATTGCCTTAAAAAATAAATTTATTTCTTTTAATTTATGTAGTTTAAGGGGGATAAACAAACTTATAATGCACTTAAAAAAAATCTTTATGTGTTTTTCCTCTAATTAAATAATATATATAACAAAAATATAATAATTTATTATTTTTATTTTTTGAATTTGCATTAAATTATTATTTTTAAAAGTCTTGTAATTTGACTTAGGAACACATTATTGATGGTTACAATAATTTAAGGACCAAATATTATAATTTTTGAAACAGAATTATATATTTTATAGCGTTACTTTTTTTGATTTTGACACTACAAAATAATTACAAATATAACTGAAAAAGTAGAGGAAGAACTACCATAAGACAAAAAAATCATATATTTTGTTGAGTCAAGTACTGTATTATTGAGTTGATATAATTTTTTAGACTAAAATGATTTTTTTGATTAAAATAACATAAATTATAATTATAAATATAAGGTTAGATCTCATATATTTTGTTTAGTTCTTAATTAGGTCATGTATCTTTTTTGTTGCACTTTTGGTTTTATATTTTTGCAAAAGGTCCCAATTTAATCTCATATCTTTTTTGTCTCATATTTTTTTGGTTAGATTGTAGAATTGGTCTCATATCTTTGCAAGAGAATCAACTAACGGTTGATCCTTTTGCACAAATATGNGTGTATTAACTTGGTGCACTTGTAAACTTGCCTTGAGTCTCATTTTATAGTAGTTGAGCCCCTTCCACAATTATTAACCAAAAAATGTGGAACTTCTTAAAAAACTCACAATTACTAACCAAGTAATTAATGGGAACTTCTTAAAACCTCACTTACTTCCATTTTCCATCAATTATTCAACAAACACCACCATCTACATACATACACACACACATACATGGCTACAGGAGAAAAGTTTTTTTTCTTATTTAAAATTAGAAATTAATATATATATATATATATTAATTGGTATTATTAGTTGGTATTGGACATTGTTAGTTAAAGGGTAAATTACACTTTGATACTATGTTTTATGAACCAATTTTACTTTGGCACTCTATTCTTTCAAAAGTGACAATTTGATACCAAGCTTTTTGTACCGTTAACATTATGGTACCATGTTCTTTCAAAAGTGATGTTTTGGTACTCTGATCTTTGCACCGTTAACACTTTGATACCCTAACAAAGATAGAACAAGGTAACAAATCGTGAAAGAACATGGTACCAAAGTGAAATCAGTCCATAGAATATGGTATCAAAGTGTTAACGGTGCAAAGAACAGGGTACCAAAATGTTACGCTTGAAAGAACAGAGTACCAAAATGTTAATGGTGCAAAGAACAAGGTACCAAAGTGAAATCGATCCATAGAACAGGGTACCAAAGTGTAATTTACCCTGAGTTAAATTAGTAACTTATTATAAATACATTGTATAAGTGATTATTACTAATTATTCTAAATTAGAATCATTTTATATAAATAATATATCTAACTACCCCAAACATAGACGGCAAGTCATCCCTTCATCCCACGGGATATACATACATAAATAGATACCCAAAAAGAGAATGGATGCAATGCAACAACACAAACAATTCTAAATAAAACTAATAAAAGATCATTTCAGAAATGTAAACAATTTACACTTCCCTTAACCGAAGAATAGATACATAAGAGCAAAAGAATAATTTATTGGCAAGCATGCAAACAGAAGACAAAAGTGAAAGCAGATTTGAAGGAGTAATCAATTTAAGAATGGAAAGAGTGAAATTAATTAAGTTATACATAGATCTAAGCAAAGGAGTGTAGTGAAGGTTGAAGATGAAGTGGCACTTTCTTGCTGATAGTAATCCCCTGTGCCTCACTAATATCTAGGTCTGCAGGTGTAGTAATTTCATCAGGCAGCTTCCAATCAAACCAATATAGAAGATTAGCAAACACATATTCAACAAATGCAATTCCAAATGAGAGTCCTGGACATCCTCTTCTCCCAATGCCAAATGGTATGTAATCAAAGTCTTGTCCTTTATATTCAATCTCATGCATATTTTCAAATCTTTCAGGAATGAACTCTTCTGCATTCTCCCATATTTTAGGATCCCTATGAATTGCCCATACATTCACAAACACTGTTGTTTTGGCTGGAATATCATACCCTCTTAGTTTCACACTGCATGAGGTTTCCCTTGGCACAAGAGCAAGAGGTGGATGCAATCTCAAAGTTTCCTTGATCACACATTTCAAGTACTTCATCTCATTCAAATCTTCTTCATCTAATTTGGATTTACACCCCACAATCCCTCTCACCTCTTGTTGCACTTTCTTCATTTTGTCTGGATGTCTCATCAACTCTGAAATCCCCCATTCTAGAGCAGTTGCACTAGTGTCACTTCCTCCCACAAACATATCCTGTCATTTTCCAAATAATTAATTAACTTTGCAAATTAATTATACTAAGTATATATATGCACAAAAACATATATACATACCACTAGCATAGCCTTGATGCTATCTTGGGTGAGCTCAAAGTCAAGTGTATCATCTTGTTGAACTTGAAGTAGAATATCCAAAAAGTTTTTCACATCATTGTTCTTCTTGCTTGTCAGTTCTGTCTTGTGTTGTTCAATCACATGGTTAAAGAAAGCATCTAGCTCTCGAAAGGTTTTGCTCAATCTTGGAATGAGTCCTGTGACATAATCCAACCACCCCAATGAAGGGAAGAAATTACCAATACCAAACTCTTGAAGCTGCTTCATCAACCTCCTTCCTATCTCATCAAAGCTGGTTTTTCCATTCAAAGTCTCATACTTTTGTCCAAGAGCACACCTTGAGATGATATTGTTAGAAGTTAAAACCAACATCTGAGTGAGATTAACAGAGACACCACGTCCACAAGCTTCACAAATCTTGCTAAACAAATCAGAAACCTCCTCTTGTCGGATGAATCGATAGGATTGAACCCTTTTGTGGTTGAGAAGTTTGAGAACAGAAATCTTCCTTTTCTGTCTCCACTCCTCACCATGGAGTGAGAAACCCACGTCCTTGCAGCCATAGAGAAGAATTTTGGGAGCTGTGTTTTGGGGTCTATCAGAGAAGGAAATGTCATGGAACTTGACAATTTCTGCTAAGATATCAGCAGAAGAGACAACAAGAGCTGGAGTTTGGCCTAATTGGAGAAACATGAGAGGGCCATACTTGTGTGACAAATCTCTGAAAGATCGATGAAGAAGTGTGCCTAACTGATGGAGATTGCCAATTATGGGAAATTTAGGAGGCGAGGGAGGCAAATTTTTGAATTGGCTGCTTCTTCTTGTTCTTGAGAACACTTTAAACACAATCAAGGTACAAATGAAGCAGCAGAAGACAGAAAGGTACAAGCTTGAGTTTAGAGTGTGGTAAGCCATTGCCAATAGCTTCTTCACAACTTGTGATTCTTGAGCCATTCCTAGCTATCTGCTTCATTATTAATTAAAGTGGCTCCACAGCTTCCGTTTGATCGATTGTGACAACCATGCATGTGTGTTACGAATCTGAATGGTACACTTCATTAATGGGCATTGATTTAAGTATTTAATATGAAATTAGTTATAAAGAATTAGAAAAAGATGATCCAAAGGACTGAACTTTAAAGGCCTATGTGGATGGAACTTTTTCTCAAGGTAGCAATCGACTCGTGCTAGTGTGGGACTAATTTCCAGAGATTTGGATAGTAATTTAGTGGATTTTGTTTGTGTGGTGGTGAATGCTTCTTGAGCTTTAATGACAGAAGCTTTTGCCTTGAAGAAAGCCACGAAAATGGCTTTGGATCTTAACCTTCCAAAAGTAATCTTTGAGTCTGATTGTGGAAGCCTTGTTAATTAAAATAGTGGCCCATAGGCAAGAAATTTTGGGACATGAGGTACGGTGCATCCACTAGCCTCTTATATTAATATCAATTTTATATTTGAAGGTGTAATTATTAGTATAATGACTAGAAAAAAATTAACTGATCCTATATTCTAATGTGCGAAAGTTGAGTTTTCAGTTGATCCTACATTTGAAAGAGGACCTAACTATATTTTCCTTTCTCTTAAATTTATTTTGAAAAGAAATTATATTTTAAAAGTTTGATTAATAAGTAATTTGGCCTAATTACCAATCGGGATTTGGTGGTTCATAAAGTTGCAACCCAACGTACTCTGCTTTGCTTTACTCTATTTCCACAAAAGGTCCCAAAGTACATTTTTATCAAAATGATTAGGATAAATTATACAGAAGGTCTATGTGGGTTGACTCGAAAAGGGTCCTTGTGGTTTAAAAAGAGGCTCATGAGGGCATGTGGTTTGCTCCGTTAACAAAAAAGGCCATGAGATATATTTTCGTCCAAAATTTGACAAAAATCTTTGCTAAAATACTATTGTAAGACTCTAACTATTAATTTTTATGTGTTTGACTCCCTATTTGGATGAGAGAAAGACTTTGACACAAAACAAGAAAAGTTTTATAGTAATAAGTGAAATTTCATCCTTGATTCCATCTTCCTTCATCTTATTCAGAATACCCAGAGTATTGATTAATTGCAAATGAAGAAGTCAGTCTTGAGCCATTTCAGAACATCGTGGTTGAGCCCCACGATTTTCAGAAAATTTTTTTGAAACGAGATTCAGTCGATGCCACGTGGTACCGATTGATTGATTGTGGCAGACTGAAAATCATGAGTGACATATGCGTAACTCTTAAAAAAATAAGAAAAATTGTTAGATATTGAGTTACATAATATATTTTAATATATTATTAATATAAAAAACCGATAATTTGAACATACCATTTAATTCAGGGGTCCTTTGTATTTTAGCAAAAAAATTTATATAAACGATTTTTTTTAATAAATGATTTCTCATTATTTCAAATTTTAAAATAATATTTGAACGTCCTTATGGTATAAAAAATAAAATATCTAATTATATTATATGAATTTGACTTTATTTTATTCCTTAGTCATAAAATTAAATGTTATAAATTTATAAAGTATGTTTTAAAATATAAATTAGCAAAATGAAAAGAATTTAGTGACATGAAAATCTCATTTACATTCTTGATTTTTAAGCTAAGAATTCAAGAATAAATAAAGAAAACACCATAATAATCAACAGAAACTAACTAAGTAATATGTATACATAAAAAAATATATATTTAAAGGATAATAAAACCAACTAAAAAAAATCCTTGAAATTAATATAACTACCTTAATTTGGCCTCTCAAGTAGCAAAAATAGTTATATTCTAATTCTACAGAGTAATTTAACTCATAAACTTAAACTTTTACTCATCCACAAATAAAATTACAAAAACAATATATTGGAATCTTATGAAGACAAAATAATCCATATATATATATATAGTGTATGAAAATTATGAATTACTTATTAATATTGTTAATTCAATGTTGCAAACTATTACTCGTTTGTTGTTAACATCTCCCTAGCTATGGTTTTGCTAGGCACCACATTTAGTTTGATAATTGATGGATGTTTTATCCATTGATTTCCCTTCATTTTAATCAATTATGGTTTCCTCAATTTCTGCAGAATTTTGGAGATTATGGATTCATGGGTACACTACTAAAATACTTTCCTATATATAGAAGGTCTCCTATATGTCAAAAAGAGCTGCCATGCACAGAAGAACATCAACCTAATATTGATTCATATGAAAAACTAGGAGATGGCCATAAGGCATCACCTTATATAAGAAGGTAAAATAATCTTTGTTGTACCAGCAAGATTCATGGAGGCAGTTGATACCTTACTAAGATATTAGTTATTATTATTAATAGTTACAGATATCATAATGTCCATGTTCTCCCTCTTTTCCTTAATGTTTTAAATCGTAAAAACAAATGCAATCATTTCTTAATATTGGCAACATCTTATGTTATTACTAGGGTTTTTTCAATCAGTGTTCTTAGGGAATTAATGATTACAGAGTCTGTTATACATCCTCAATGAAAGGTATAAATAGTTAAATATCAATGTAAAGAGATATATAAAGGAATAGGAAAAAGTACTCTTGGCACCCCCAAAGTATGAGACAGTTTCAGTTGTACCCTCAAAGGTTTTTTTTTTTGTCAGTTATATCTCTAATGTTTCACATTTAAGTCAATTGTATCTCCAATAACTCAAAGATGGTATGTCCCAAATCCTTTATTTTCTTTGAATATTCAACCACAATGTCCCTAGAACACATTTCAACAAGAGCAAAAAAAGCCTCAGATTGAAAAGCGTTAACTGAAATACACTAATGAACACAAACATGACATGTCAAGAAAATTAAAAAAGCATTAGCTTCTAAATGATTGAAATTGAAGTTTTTCTTGTAACTTGATACAGATCATAAGCAACATATTATCAATTTGTTCCCATAATCATTTGAACATTTTCATATATCAGCTGTATCCCATTCCCAGAAATAGCTTATGAACATTATCAGACTTTCACAAGGAAAGCAAAAAAATAAAAATAAAAAAGTTGTTTCATCACATTACCTACATACTTCTGGGATCTCTTCGGGTTTTGCTGGATCAGGAGCTATATGAAATGCAAGTGTATCCCTCCAGTTAGCAGGATTTTCAGCACCCACATTAATATTAGAGTAGTAGTTGACCTTCTTCTTCTTCAAATCACGCGAGTAAAACTGCTTCCTCACCTCAGAATCTTGTTCATGAAACCTACGGATTCCATTGATCGTCTCATCCAAAACCTCATTTGGAATCCCATGATTAATCACCTGGAAAAATCCCCACTTCTGGCATGCATTTCTGATTTTCTCAACCACTTCAGAGTGAAGAACTGCATGGCTGTGTAAGCCTGCAAGGTCTATTATGGGCAGAGTGAAGTTTGAACCTTTTTTAGAACTCTCTGAGAGATCATTCAACTTCTCATAATAGAAGATACGTGGGATCTTGTTGACCCCAGATTCCAAGAGACCTTTCACACCAACCTTTGATTCATGAAATGCATTGAGTTCAACTTGTCTGTCATAATTTGAATCAGAAGCTTCATCTAGCTCGCTAAAGCTTGTGACCACCACCATACTGAGAAAACAAACCAATGACAGAAAAAAGATAACTTTCAACAAAAAGAAATTAAAAGAAACCAATGGTGAGTCATGAGTGACTTTCTTTGATTCCTGTGTCATTCGAAATGAAGCCAAGGGAAATAAATAGAGTTCTTAGTTCTTACTTCTTACACAAAGTTTAGTGATTTATAAAAGACATTTATGCTCACATGTTCTGACAGCCCAACAACAAGATATATATATGAATAAATATTCCTTAAGTCAATGGATTTGGAGGGTATGTAGTTTCCTATCCCTTTCGTTTTGTGAACTTCCAATGATAAAAAATTTATCACGTTGTTCTCACTTTTTTTTTTTTGAAGGGTTGGCTGAATAAGAAATATGGGAAATCGTATTTACTCACCCTAAACTATGTGTTCAATTGCAATGTCCCCCTTAATCTATGAAAAATAGCAATTAACCTCCTATTTTATTAATTTCATAACAATATCTCCCTAATTGTTAATAACATTCTTATCTTTTTATCTTTTAGGTCCTTGTAAATTGTTTCATAAAATGGTCAAATGACATAATTACTCTTATAATAATTTAAAGGGTAAAATGCACTTTGGTACCCTGTGGTTAGGACCGAATCCACTTTGGTACCCTAAGGTTTGCGTTGTTACCACTTTGGTACCCTGTGGTTATTTTCCGTCAAGATTTAACGGAAAATTGTTAGGATTTTGCAAAAATTACAAAATGCCTCCAAATAGTTTCAAAATTTTCAAAAAGTCCCTAGATAATAATATTTGAGGACTAAAATGAAAATTATATCAAATTTTTGGGGTCAAAATGTAATAATGAAAAATATTAGAAAAAGAATAAAATTACAAATTAGTCCTAAATCTGATAAATAAAATGCAGTTTAGTTCCAAAACTGTGTGATTCGATGATGAGAAGATAAACTTTACAAAATTTTTGCAAAATCGCATAATGCCCCCAAATAGTTTCAAAATTTACAAAAAAAATTCCCTAGATCATGATATTGGAGGACTAAAATAAAAATTATAAAAACTTTTTGGGGGTCAAAATATACTTTTGGAAAATAGAAAAAAGGAGATAATTACATATCAGTCCTAAATCTAGAAAATAAATGTAATTTAGTCCTACTCATGTTCAAATACAACTACTTAAATGAAATTTTGAAAGTAAACTTGAATAATTTGAAGAATATTCCCATGAATTAATTTACAAATTAAATAACTAATATTTGGTTTCACTCCATCAATTCTTTTAGTTTCTTGTGTTTTAATTCGTTTTACCAAAGGGAGAGGACCTAAACGCACAAAAGAAATCTTGTTGAAGAGTGAAATATGATTTAAGCAACAATAGAAACTAACCGATAAGATGTAGTAGAAATCGACGGCTAAGATTGAGTCACGTCAGCACTTTTTGTTTAATCTTGACGAAAAATAACCACAGGGTACCAAAGTGCTAACGGCGCAAACCTCACGGTACCAAAGTGTTAAATTTTGTCTTTCAGGGTACCAAAATGGATTCAGTCCTAACCACAGGGTACCAAAGTGCATTTTACCCTAATTTAAAATATATCACACACTTTAATTTCAGATGTTGTTACAGTTTTTTTATTTTGTTATATTTTATTCTGTAAAATATATCACACACTTTAATACAGGATAGCCTGATATCACTAACTACCATATCAGTTTGTTGACTTTCTGTTCATTTGAAATTTAGGAAGTAATTTTTGATGGAATTAATTTTTTTTTTTGGACACCGTTTAATTTCGTCCTTTTGAGTTTTTTTCCTTTGATTCATGAAATGCTTTGAGTTCAACTTGTCTGTCTTAATTTGAATCAGAAGCTTCATCTAGCTCGCTAGAGCTTGTGACCACCACCATACTGAGAAAACAAACCAATGAGGCAAAAAACCTAAGTTTCAACAAAAAGAAAATGAACCAATTGTGAGTGACTTCTTTGCTTTCTGTATTGTTCCAAATGGAGCCAAGGGAAAAAAATCAACACAAAATTCAGTGATTCATAAAAGACAAGAAGCATGTTATGCTTACACGTTCTGACAGTTCAACAATAAGATATATATGAATTAATCATTAAATGTCAGTGGATCTGAATGGAGGGTATGTAGTTTGAAATCACATTGTTCTCATTAAAAAGTAATTTTGGATGGAATTAATTAATTTATTTTTTGTACACTGTTAAATTTCGTCCTTAAGAGTTTTTTCCCTTTAATTTGGTGCAAAATGGTCTCATCTAGTCATCTGCCTTTAATTGTAGTTGAATGACAGTGGACAGGACAGTGCTTTTAAGGTATACTAGAGTTATACCTGTGTGATGTAGTACGAGATGTTAGGCTATAAAGAAATTTTATAAATGATTTTATATTTGTGAACACATTGGATTATTTTATCATTTTGTTATTCTACATTGATTAACCCATGTGTTAGTTTCATAGTACACAGGGTTATACTATTAAAATAAGTTACAAAGTATACAATATTCTATACAGTATATGGTGTATGATAAATATTGATAAAATTATGTACTGTTATCTCATTAGATATAATTAATGTTAATAACTGCAAACCAAAAAAGTAATTAAAATTGGTGTTAACGATAAAACCCAAAGCTAAGTAGTAAATCATAGAGAAAATTATTATTGTTTATCTTCAATTGACATTTTGGAAAACTTCCATTAAACAATATTTTCAGTTTTGTCCCTAGATTCATCATTGTTTAAATGTGATAATAAAATTTTAATACCTTCCCTGAAATGAACTCTAAATAATGCAATATATAATTGACTTTGAATGAACACTGAACGTGGTAGATACAGACTAACTATAGCTAGAATTTGACCCGTGCAATATGCATGGATGACTTTACTATATAAATAAATTACAAAGTATACCGTGTGTGTAATTGTCTTTGCAGTATGGAATAAACAAATGTAATATTACATAAAAAACTCATGATATTGATAATGACAATTACGCTAAAATGGTTTCTAATAATGTTAGAATCAGAATTTTTTATTAAGTGTTTCATAATAGTTAAAGACTTAAAGTGTTATATCACGAAAAAATTATTCATGCATATCATCATTTGACATTTTAAAAAACTTCATATTATGAGAGAGAAATTATTTATTTCAATTATCCAAATTAAAAATAATAACAAAAATCCGATGAAATCACATTTTTTATACTCACATTTCCAATGGGAGTGATAATATGAAAATAATCTAATTTTTTAAAAATCAATTCTAAATTTGAAAGATATCTTGAACAGGTTGTGAATATAATTCAAATTATTTTCTAAATAAGTGTACTTGACAATCATTGAAAAAGAAAAAAATATAACAACCGGAGATACTAAAAAAAACATAATTAATTAATTTTAAATCATATGACAATAATTAATTTTTGTTTTGCGCTAATATGTTGATTAGGATTCTGATTTACTTGTTGTACAAGTAATCAAGTATACATATAAATATAAAACCCTAGGCAGAAACCTTGTACCAAATTCAAAGAGACTTTCTTCGATGGAGAAAATTCTCAACCATGAGACGAAATCGTCTTCTTCTTCCTACGAGTTCACCGATCTCTTGAAGGAACTTGATGCTTGTTCCGCTCACTATTCTTCCCTTTCGCTTCAGCCTCAGCCTCAGAGTCCCTCCCATTCACAAGGTTAGTTCATCACGGAACCCTAGCTTTGATTTCACATATTCATATTCTTAATAACGTTGAGATTTTCCTGTTCGATCTTGAGTGACTGTTTATGTTTGATTTCACATATTCATGTTTGATTTTACTTACTCATATTCTCGATACCGTTGAGATTTTCCTAGTTGATCTTGCGCGAAGGTTTGATTTCACATATTTATCTTCGAGAAAACTTATTTTTTGGTCCCTGGATTGTCACTAGTCAATCAATCTCTGAATTTTACACCACCGCCAACTTTTTGGTCCATGAATAGGCATGATATGGGTAGGTACTATGATAGCCGGACTCGAAGGTGAGCGGGTATCAAAATCAACCCTATACCCATACCCGTAGGGTAGTTTAATCTCCATACTTGGACTCGGATACGAAAATTTTTAATTAAAATAACTTTTTGTTCATATAAATTTATATTCATCCAAATTTTTACATTTATAACTACTAAAAATAAAAAAAATAAATCATAAATAGAAATGCATTAATAAAATACAGAGAATGGGAAAAGCATACTACAGAGAATGGGAAGAATCGAATAGGATTTGTCTGATGGCTATGAAGTATACCATTGATAGTTCAATCAGACTGGGAATTCCTGATATGCTGGTAGCAGCTGACTTCCTGAAGGCTCTTGGACAAAAGTTCAAGAAATTTGACAAGTCTCAGAAATGTCAGTATCTATCTCTTCTATTGAAGACGAGATACGATGGAGCTTCTGGTGTTCGTGAACATCTGATGAAGCTTATCCACTATTCAAACAAGCTGAGAACTCTGGGAATTGAGCTGGGAGATGACTTTTTGGTCTGGTTTGCTCTCGAATCTCTTCCGTCTCAATTTCAGATGTTAAGGACCACCTATAATACTCAAGAAGGGGAGTGGTCTGTCGATCAGATGATTTCTATAGTAACACAAGAGGAAGAGTCACTCTTGAAGAATGCTTCCGTTGCACCTTCTGTGAATTATCTTTATCATCCTTCCACGAGCAAAGGTGACTTCCCTTCATCCTCGAAAGGGAAGAAACCAATGCATCAAGCTCTGATACTAATTGATGGAAAAATTTAACCAAAAGTGTGGGAGATGAAATCACTAACCTAAAATCAATGAAAGAAAATTGACATGGTAAAGATCTTACAAATCACATTCTCGAAAGCTTGCAAAGAAAGAGTTCAAAGATTCTCCACAGAGAGAAGTCAGAGGCTCGAGTAATGAGAGTGATTATGATAAACTTGTCTTACCCTCTTTATGAGGAAAGCCTCTATATATAGGCCAAAACATATGCATAAATAATTAATAAGCCTCAACCTAAAATACCCTTAATATTATAAAATAGGGTAAATTACACAAAATGGCCCTATGGTTTGACCCATTTTCAGATAGGGTCCTTATGGTTTAAAAAGTGTCAGATAGGGTCCCTATCTGAAAATGGGTCAAACCACAGGGCCATTTTGTGTAATTTACCCTATTTTATAATATTAAGGGTATTTTAGGTTGAGGTTTATTAATTATTTATGCATATGTTTTGGCTTATATATAGAGGCTTTCCTCATAAAGAGGGTAAGACAAGTTTATCATAATCACTCTCATTACTCAAGTGACCTCGCCCGTGGTAAGGCGGCCAAATAACCGAATTTATGCACTAAAGTGGCGCAATCCGGGTCGTTTCTCTTGAGGAACTTTCTTGAATGGTTTAAAGAAAAATAATGCTAAACTCTTGCTAACTAGGTAAAAGCAATGTAAATGTCTTTGAAAGTTTATCTAATTAACTAAAACAAGATTAAAACAAAGCAATAAATCTTTTTGTGGTTTTTGTTTATAAGGACTAAAATGAAACTTAAAGATAAGAGATGTGAAAATCAAATGGAGAAAGTACCCTTTGGAGCAACTCAATCAAGCCATCATTACCAACAAAAGATAAATTGGGAGCATCTCATACTAATCATCCTAGGGTAGTCACTAACCAAGTGACTTAGATTAACACACTAATCATGAACACACCTCAACCAAGATCAAATTCATAACTAGAAATGAAATCCTCATTGCATTGATGATTTGAAGCATAAACCAAGAGTTAAACAACAAAGTAATTGGACCAATCACAAAGCTATCACACTACAAGTCAACATTCTCATGATAAACATCAACCCTAAGAATTTCAACAAGTGTGAATGGAAATATTATATCAAACTCTTAAGTTCAGCAACACAACTAAAGATTACATCAAAGTTCAGAATCCCAACGAGTAAACTACCAAATTGGTCCCTGGATTATTGGCTCGCTGACAGATTGGTCCCCGAATTTAGGAAATTGACAAATAGGTCCCCGAATTTTTCTAACAAGTCAAATAGGTCCCCAAATTTTTCTAACGTTAGTCAAATAGGTCCCCGAACAGAAGGACCTATTTGACAAACATTAGAAAAATTCGGGGACCTATTTGACTCGTTAGAAAAATTCGGGGACTTATTTGTCAATTTCCTAAATTCGGGGACCAATTTGTCAGCGAGTCAATAATCCAGGGACCAATTTAGTAGTTTACTCGAATCCCAACTAAGAATCAAGAAAACTAAGATGAAACTCAAGAAGAATATGAGAAAACTCCCTCAAATAATGCTCCTAGCTCAAGCTTGACTTCATTACTCCTCCGGGTGAAGATGTCTAGCTACTCATGGTGAAGAAATGAGCTCCACCAAGCCACAAACTAAGACAACCAGCCATGGCCACCACAAGGAACTTCAAAGGGACGAAAATGGCAAAGAATAAGATGAAGAAGATGGTGGAAGTTGGAGAGTGTGTGCTAATGTGGTAAGAAACCCTAAAGACCCTGATTTTCAGTTAAATTTCGGATCATTCTGAGGTGGGCCGGGTTGGATCTTGGAGAAATGGGCTTGGGCTTTAAAATCTAAAATTTTCTGCGACAGAGGCCGTTGGTCCGCCGTTATGAAGGTGGAGGCTTTCCAACGGCCTACTCTGCTGAGTAGCTAAAAACATTGCTGAATTGGTCCTTGGCTCCTTTCCTTGCATCCTTGGCTCTTCTTTGAGGTTTCTCAAGCTTAAGGCTTCATTTAAACCTTCCAAAAACATTAAAGATTAAGTGATTCCTCAAGATTAGAGTGATAAAATAAATGAAAGAATTAAACACAATAAAAATCACAAAATCTATCACAAATTAGTCCTAATAAGCACTAAACCTCAAAGCATCATATTCTATCATAAAAGGTTATAAAGACATGCAATTAGCTCCCAAATGTATATAAAATGCCCCTAAATGTCACTAAAATGCATGATAGAATATGGACAGATCATCAAGCCTCTGACTTCTCTCTGTGGAGAATCTCTGAACTCTTTCTTTGCAAGCTTTCGAGAATGTGATTTGTAAGATCTTTACCATGTCAATTTTTTTTCATCGATTTTAGGTTAGTGATTTCATCTCCCACACTTTTGGTTAAATTTTTCCATAAACGAACACATGTAAAAAGAAAAAAAAAAAAAGCAGAAAACACATTTTACTTGTATTGCAGACTTTTTATTTTTTGATTGCATATCAGAAGTTTTCAACAGTTTCGGTTACTGATAGAGGAATGGCCTGAACTCCTGAACTATATAATGCTAAATGTTAATGCAGGTTTCCTCTTGGATTCAGATACTGCTTTCCCATCTAAAACTACAACAATGTTAATACACACAAACACATGTAAATTTGCAGCAAAGGAGAAACGAAGTCGTGCCGACCTATCGCCTCAAATTTTCTATAGTATATATATGTTTTGTATAGGTATATATATGACCCCAACTTTAAAGGAAAATAATTAGCTATACGTATAAATGCATCTATGACAAAAGAGTGCAATGGCTGGAAGAACTTCTTTTTTTTTTTGGTCTGATATATATATATATATATATATTGTCCTATTATTCTGGGGAAGTTGTTGATCTCATTTTGAATTACAGCAATAGATTTTCCGAGATTCTTCCACTTCTTCCAAGATACTAAGGCTATGTCTGGGAGTTTTAGTGAAGATGGAGAGGAGAGGACATTAATGGACACTAATAGGATGGAGAGGAGAGGGGATATTAATGGACTGAGTAGATATGTTGTTTGAGAGTTTTTATTGAGGAAAGGAATGGACACTTGTTAATCTTGTTTGGAAGTTATTAGTAATGGAATGGAATGGACAGATGTTATATTTTGTCAGTATAAGGATATAATTGTCATTAAAAAATAATAAAACTGTCCCCTCCTTCCTTGGCACCCCAATTTGGGGTGTCAGCAAAAATTGAATTTTGGGGTGCCAAGTGTCCCTCCTTGTCCACTCCACTCTCCTCTAAAAAAAACTTCCAAACATAATTTTTTTACCTTTTGTCCCTTCCTCCCCTCTCCATTCCCCCGTTGACACCCCATACAAACATACCCTAAAAGTCGAAAACTTAGTATAAGTACCTATATGACATAGAATATTGTACATCAATTAAAGCCGATTTCAAATTTGGAGCAAGCCAAACTAGCTAAGGGCATCCTCGCTGAAAGATCTGAAAAGCAGGAAAACAACCATACATCATTGATATCTTTGATCTCATACGACCACCCATCTGTTACTCCAGATTCACTTGCTTGTAACTTGGATGCCATTCGTTTAATAAAATCCTGATATTCTGATGCATATGTTGGACACACGCCTCACTCTTTTATCTCCAAAATATCACAATCATGCCCCATTTCCAATAAAATTTCTGAACTACAAATGCCTCTGTTTCCCTTAATCCTCTCATGTATTTGTGAACAAATCTTGTCATTGTAATACAGATAAACGTGATCCGTGATAAAGGCCGTTTTATATGCTAATAGATCAGTGTGACCCAAAACAAAGCAGAAAACTAAACCCCAATCAAGGGAATGAGGAGCAGAGGAGAAATCAATAGTCATGGAAGCCTCAATTGTCCTGTATTTGAACCACTCAGGAACTCTGTTTCCTGGATATATTACTTCAAAATCAGCCTTACTTTCCATGTCATGGTTCGTTTGTATTTCTGATGGAACTTTGGTTCTATGTACCAGCACATATGCTAGAAAAGTCTTGAGTGAATACACATCTAATTTCGCGCAATTTTGGAAAAGAGCGCAAGCCATCTTTGGTTCTAACAAATAAGTGAATTGTGCTGTCTTTAGGGATGAGCAGTTACAAGCTTTTAGTTCTTGGATGGATGCTGGGAGCTCAGTTACTGTACAAGACTTCGAAAGTGGGCCGCTTGTTTCATGGTTAAAGGAGTGAAATTAGTCATATCTCACTTGTTTTACATCCAAATATAATGATTTCGGAACTATGTGTTAACTACTGAAGAGCTATTTTTCTGTGTAGTTAAAATCGTCAACAAACTAGCTCAAATTGCATCCCAAAAGTAAGTCTGAGACTAAAAGAGAAAGATTTTGAAAATATTGTAGTTACATTTCATCATTACTGCCAACGTTGCATTGCTACGAAGTCAAATTACAGCAGAAAGTTTTATTGTTAAATACTGGTTAAACTTATTGGTATCATTTGAAGTCACTGATTAGCCAGTTGATTGCATCATTTAATTTCTCAAGGTTATATAAAAAAAAAAAAATATTAGATAGTTTCCTTTGTACAACACTAACAGTTTCATCGACCATTGACTGTAAAACAGTTTTTAAATCAACATTTTGAAGACCATCACCACCTTATAATGATGTTAGTGAAAATCAAGGACTGCAGAATATCTTTGCTGAGAAAAGCATAGTAACCTACTTACTAGGAGAGCCAAATGCCTTAGTATAATGTCCACACAGAGACAGACTGTGACAATTTCCTTTTTGGTACAAAGCATCAAGAAGGCACTCATCCTTCATCACAATATTGCAGACAAGCAGTTATTGACGAAATCATCAACTATGGATCAATGAGATACGAAGATGATTCGAAAGATATAGAATGAAAATGTGCAGATAAGCTAAGAAACAGAAGGAGGCCAAAGCAGAACCATCTTGTAAATTGTAAGGTAAACAGAATGTATGTTTTCTTAGGAAGAAATCTCTGCTAATTAATAAAAAGAAATTAGAACAGGAATGTATGGATTACATAAAAACATTCATATTTTGCAAATAGACCCAGATGGAACTATTTTGCAATGTCTACCTAGTCTTTTGAAATAATGATAGCTAGATTGCATATAATCCAAAAATGGAGTCAGTTTATGGTAGTGAATGGATAAAAGGAAAGAAATAAGGAGAACAACTAACTTAGATTTTGTCTTGTCCTCAAGGAATTTAAAATGGCTATAGGGTCTGATCAACGAACAAAGAGGAGAAACACAGACAAATAAGGCCCGGTTTTCAAATATAATAAAAGGCCAATTCAGGATAAGATAACATGACTTCATATCAGATTAAGTGATTAACACAGTCTTGATTCTACCAAGAGAGAAATGAAAAAGGGAATATTCTTTGTCTGAGCACTTTGAAAAGTACAAAATTTAGAGTTCTTCCTGGAGCTGATTGGAAAACATCAAAGATTGATGATATCTTTTAAGCCTTGTGTTCCATTCTTCCAGTTTGTTGCAGATGGAAGAGGTGGAAAAATGAAACACTTGGAATCCTGCTTTGGAGGCACTTCTTTCACATAGGAGCATCCTACTCCCCTTGCAGATAAACTACCTTGTGAATCCAATTCCATTTCTTTGATGAAATTCTGACACTCTGAGGCATACGTAGGGCACACACCACACCCTTTTATTTTCTTCCACTGCCTTTGACGATTTTTATTATCAAAAAGCTGACGATGAAATTTTACTTCTAATGAAATCTTGGGATTGGAAGTGGTTCTGCTTTCCTTGATTTTTTGACGTATCACAGAACAAAACCTATGATCAAACCAAAGGAAAACATGATCAGATCTCAGTTTTCTTACATCTTCGTTTCGATTCAAACGGCACGAACCCAACTTCACGAGATCAACACGCTTTTCAGTTTCATCATTGGCACAATCACTATAAGTGATTCTCATCTTGCCACTACATTTAATCCATATCCCTTCATTTATCAGTGATGGAGGAGCAATGAAGCAGAAAAGTAAGGCCCAATCCTCAGAAAGAGGCGCAGAGGAGAGATCAACAGTAACAGAAGGGTACATTGTCCTATACTTGAACCACTCTGGAACACTTCTTCCTGGGTATTTCACTTGAACCTGATAATTCTCATCCTTATCATCCCCATTATCTTTTTCTGGTAAAGATTTCATTATATGGACCATTGCTTTTGCTAGAATGGCTTTGACTGAATGTTCATCTAATTCCAGGCAGTTCAGGAAGCTAGTATTGTTCTTGTATTCCTTGAGTCCTTCGGATGATTCTTCAATTGTTGAAGCAAATTGCACTGTCTTTAGAGATGAGCAATCAATAGCGAGTAGTGACTTGATGGATGGTGGAAGTTGTGATAAAGACTGAAGCTTTTTGCATTTAACTAACCTCAAACATTGCAGGCTTGAAAGATTCTTGATGCTTGTGGGCAAGCTCTCCACAACACTTCCTTTAATTGATAGCCTATTCAGTGATGGCAACAACAGGCTGATATGGTCGATGAGTTCGAACATATTATTACAACCATTTAGGTGTAGCTCTTTCAAAGATTGTAAGCCACCAAAGAAGTTGCAGTCAATATGCTTCAAGCTACTACAATTATCTACATATAACCTTTCAAGCTTGACCAGAGGTCTAGTGAATAGTGAAGGCAACTCATTGATAGATGTCCCCCTTAAATTTAGTGTTCTCATGTTTTCTGATGTCACCGAAAATTTCTTTAGATTTGAGCAATCACAGAGCGATAGACGGCGAAGAGATCTTAAGTGAATATCACTTTCTAGACTGGTAAGAGCAACACAATGATTCAGCCATAAAACCCTGAGCTTGTCCAAGGATAGTATAGATGGATGAACCTCGCGCAAGCTTGCACAATTGGATAGATATATTTCTTCAAGATTTATGGCTTTCGAAAAATCTGGGACCTCCATAAGATGTTTGGAATTAGTGAGGTTGATTGCCTTCAAATTAACCACATTCTATAACAAAGAAAATGGAGACATCACATCACAAGGTGGTTGATATATGAAAAACAAAATACTGAAAAACTAATACTCTGTTAAAAGATATAATTACCTGCACTCCTTTCCAAAGATTTCTTATCTCACTATCTTGCATATCAAGTTTAACAAGGTTTTCAGCAGAAAATGTAGATGGTAAGGACCTTGAAGGATAATTATCCCAACAAAGATATCTTAGTTGATCTGGTAAAGATTCAAGACCTTGAGGAAGACATAATTTGTGTCCTTCATGCTTAGAGTCATAAAACTGAAGAAGAATTAGCTTGTGCATCTTAGCAAAGACCGAAGGACTTAAGTTCAGCTCTTCAACTTTTGACATGTCTAAACTTATGCTTTTGATAGCCTCAGTCCCCTGAAAAATAGTATATAATTTAAAACATTATTCAAGTCATATTTTGAAAGAAACACAAACAAAGTATTTTATACTCAGTGGATATACCTGGTTATCTTTTAATACATGATAACTATCATTGGCATCCCATAAACGACTTCGTTTTCCTGGATCCTCCAAAGATTCTTTGCGGACAATCTCAAATGCCATTTCTTGTATTAAATCATGCAAATATACTTTTCTATCAGAAATTGTTAGAAGAGCTTTATCTTGAAGACTTCTCAATCCAATGATTGTTGAGTAACCACATGCATCTAGTAAAACTTTTATATGCTGAACTCCACTCCCTTTGAAAAAGCATGCAACAAATAAAAAGATATTTTTCTCTTCATGATCTAGTCCATCAAAACTCAATTTTAGTATATGCTGAACTTTTGTGATGGGCATCTTTTTAAGCTTCTCCAGCTGACTTTCCCATTGATGTTTATCTTTGCCATAAAGGAAGCAACCCAAAACTTTCACAGCCAATGGAATTCCACCAGCATAATCAACAACTTTTCTTGATAGATGTTCAAACTCATCATAACAGCAATTATCTTCAAAAGCACTCAATTTAAAAAGTTGAAGAGCTTCATCAGACTTTAATACCTTAACTTTATATATATCATCTACCTTTTTATTCAACACTTGCATATCTCTAGTTGTTATAATGACCCTACTACCGCGTCCAAACCAATTGCGTGCTCCTGCTAAGTTTTCCAATTGTTCAAAATCATTAACATCATCAAGAACAACAAGCACCATCTTTCGGCCTAGTCTCTTCCGAATATAAGAAGATCCTCCATCAGGCATGCCCTTGTAGGATTCTTTATCTTCAAGTAATGTGGAAAGCAGTTTATTCCTTAAGTTTTCTATTCCAAACTTCTCAGTCTCTTCTCTGACATTGGCCAAGAAACAAAAGCTTTCAAATGTATAGCACAATTTGTCAAATAGTGATTTTGCAATAGTTGTCTTGCCAATTCCACCCATGCCCCAAATTCCTATAAACCGAACACTGTTTGATTGATTGCACTTTAACATTGATTCTACATGTGCCACTTGTTCATGAATCCCAACAACGCCATCTAAGTAAACACTTTGGTCCAAAAGCTCCAACTTCATCAATATATTATTGACAATCTCTTTAATAAACTCAGCTTCATTTCTATGGAGAAAGAGGAAACATGTAACGTTTAAAGATAAATTTCCGTTTTTAGTCCATGAATTTATCTCAAAAATGCAATTTATTCTTTAGATATTGAAAAGATATATATTTTTTATGCTGATTTCTATTTTTACAAACATCAACTGTTATATTAGGGATCAAAAAGTGTATTTTCAATATCTAACGACTAAATTGTAATTCTGGGACAAATGTAAAGACTAAAAAGTAGATTTTCTCAAACTTTAATACAACATATTAGCCACTTTGGCACAAAACAATAAAATGATAAGAATAGTAATTACCTGTAGGTACTAGAGTCCCAGCCAGATATATTAGCAGCTTGAGTGAGAGCATTCCTCCACTTATACACTTGTTCTTTGTGGTTGTTTTTCTCATGTTTTCTGAATGCTATTTCATAATTCCCTGTCTGCTTCCGTACATGTGATGGGTCTATCTTATAGAACACTGGAATGACATGGTGTCCCTCTTCTTTTGAGCATTCTAGTATTTTGGTAAGCTCATTCAAGCACCATGTGGAAGATGCATAATTCTCAGAGAAGACAATCAAGAACACAATTGACACTTCAATGGCTTCCTCAAGTGATGGCCACACCCTATTCCCTTTCTCAAGTCTATAATCAATGTAGGTTTCAATTTTTTTGCTGGAAAGAGCTTCATGAAGATGGCTCACAAAATTAGAGCGAGTGTCCTCACCTCTAAAGCTGATGAAAACCTCATATTTCTTTGATGAAATTGTAGCAGAGGATGAGCAAGAAGCCATGATCTCTTGCTTGGTTGATTGATTGGTAATCTGACTGACAGCAAACCCAGTTTCCCTTGCTTGTAATTAATGAATGCCTTTTGCAACTTCCTCGAATTTGATCAAAAGAGAAATTAAGACAGAAGATGACCATGAAAGTCAATCTGGCTTCTTTTTGTACATTTCTTCCAATCTCAGCTGAGAAAATGATAAAAAGAAAAAGACTTTTAAAGTGGAGTTGGGTACACAAAAAGCATATCATTTTATGAATTATGTTTTTATGAACATTTCCCTTTTGTGGCAAAAGAAAAAAAAATCCTCGTATATAATTTTAGTTTTTAATTGTAAGTTATAACTTCGAAATAGGAACTTTATCTACTTTTTTTCTATTAATGGCCCCAGATAATAGTTAATATATATTTCAATCCTTTTTTAGACTAATCCTATCAAAGCAATGTGTTGCGTATCTTGAATGGGCTGACAGTAATGCCCTTTGGATTCATTATCAATAACGTAATATGCATGGATCCTCTTCCATTAAAAAGTCTTTTAAATATGTATATAATATATATATGTGTGTGTGTGTGGAAAATAACGCCATAATGGGTTCCTTTCATAAAAATTAGGTAATTGGAATTGGTATTTTATCCGAATGACCAAGATAATACAGTCTTCTAATTGTACCTGAAAATATTGAAGTAACAAAAAAGTAGAAGTGGAAATACGAAGATATCATTCAAGTCAATCAATACGACAAAATGGTAGTGCTGGTAAAGTAATGGGGCCGTTGAGTCATGATCACTAAAGTAATTACTAATTAATAACAGGCAAATACAACTTATATAAAACTGAAATCCCGTGATATTAATTCTAACAGGATTTTCATGTAAATGGAGCACCCTTTTTGTATTTTAGCCTCATTAGTCATTAGTCATAACTCAGTTATATAAGTTTAAACTTGCAACCTTGTTTATCTCGCTACTTGCTCATCTATCATTTGTGCTTCAAGATGAAAGTATCCTATGCCTGAACCGCTCAACTCTACCACATAATTGTTTTATCTCCAAAACACAACTTGAAAATTAATTAATCCAACTTAAAAATAAATAAATAAATAAATAACTGTTGAGTTGGAGTGCCAAATATTGTTGTGTGCTTGTTGTTACATACATAACAGGTCATGAGTATAATTTATAAATACTCTGGATGTCAGATCTATGCAGGTTAAAAGATGAAATAATTTTCAATTGAAAGACCCCAATTTCAGTTTCTTCTGATTATAAAGGTAAACTCACAATCAGACATTAGGCTCTGTATTTTGACACATTGGGTTTTCAAAAAAATAAAAAAGCATCCTTTGAAAATTACTGCAGAAATGATCATTTGAGAATATACAAAGAGAAAGAGGAAAAAGTAGCAATTGAACAGGGAAGGTCATTCCATTTGAAGACACATTCTTGTAGTTTCATCCACATGTCAGTCAAGGCAATAACCTGGGTCCTTTGATCTTCAGGAAACAAGCGAAGTTCCATGAGCAATACTGCAATAGAGTATCAGAAACATTAATTCAAGTGGCTTGGCCATACAAATTTTGTGTGAGGATGTTAGTAACTACTGATCAAATTCCTCTTTGGTCCAAAAGCTTCAACGTCATCAATATATCATTGACAATCTCTTTAATAAACTCAGCTTCACTTCTATGGAGAAAGAGGAAACATGTAACGTTTAAAGATAAATTTCTTTTTTTAGTCCATGAATTTATCTCAAAAATGCTATTTAGTCTTTAGATATTGAAAAAATATATATTTTTTATCATGATTTCTATTTTTACAAACATCAACTATTAGGGATCAAAAAGTGTATTTTCAATATCCAATGACTAAATTGTAATTCTGAGACAAATGTAAAGACTAAAAAGTAGATTTTCTCAAGCTTTAATACAGCATATTAGCCACTTTGTCACAAAACAAGAAAATGATAAGAATAGTAATTACCTGTAGGTACTAGAGTCCCAGCCAGATATATTAGCAGCTTGAGTGAGAGCATTCCTCCACTTATACACTTGTTCTTTGTGGTTGTTTTTCTCATGTTTTCTGAATGCTATTTCATAATTCCCTGTCTGCTTCCGTACATGTGATGGGTCTATCTTATAGAACACTGGAATGACATGGTGTCCCTCTTCTTTTGAGCATTCTAGTATTTTGGTAAGCTCATTCAAGCACCATGTGGAAGATGCATAATTCTTAGAGAAGACAATCAAGAACACCATTGACTCTTCAATGGCTTCCTCAAGTGATGGCCACACCCTATTCCCTTTCTCAAGTCTATCATCAATGTAGGTTTCTTTTTTTTTTTTTGCTGGAAAGAGCTTCACGAAGATGGCTCACAAAATTAGAGCGAGTGTCCTCACCTCTAAAGCTGATGAAAACCTCATATTTCTTTGGAGAAATTGTAGCAGAGCTTGAAGCCATGATCTCTTGGTGTTTTTTGATTCCTTGCTTGGTTGATTGATTGGTAATCTGACAGCAAACCCAGTTTCCCTTGCCTGTAATTAATGAATGCCTTTTGCAACTTCCTCGAATTTGATCAAAAGAGAAATTAAGACAATGACCATGAAAGTCAATCTGGCTTCTTTTTGTACATTTCTTCCAATCTCAGCTGAGAAAATGATAAAAAGAAAAAGACTTTTAAAGTGGGGGTTTTTTTTTTTTTTTAAAGTGGGGTTAGGTACACATAAAGCATATCAATTTTTGAATTATATTGATATGAACATTTCCCTCTTGTGGCCAAAAAAAGAAAATGCAAAAAAAATTTCCCTCATATATTTTTAGTTTTTAGGAGCTTTATATACTCTTTTTTTACTCTTAATGGCCTCAAAGATGTCCTCTTCGGATTCATTATCATTCTCAATAACGTAATATGCATGGATCACCTTCCATTAAAATGTCTTTTGAATATGTATATAATATGTGTGTGTGTGTGTGTGTATGTGTGGAAAAAAACACCATAATGGGTTCCTTTCTTAAAAATTAGGTAATTGGAATTGGTATTTTTATCTGAATGACCAAGATAATACAGTCTTTTAATTATACCTGAAAGTATTTAAGTAACAAAAAAGTAGAAGTGGAAATAGAAGATATCATTCAAGTCAATCAATACGACAAAATAGTAGTGTTGATAAATTAATGGGGCCCTTGAGTCATGATCACTAAAGTAATTACTATTTTTTTTTTGGCCTGAAAAGTAATTACTAATTACTTTCAGGCAAACACAATTTATATGAAACTGAAATCCCGTGATATTAATTATAACAGATTTTTATTGGAGCACCCTTTTTTTTATTTTTTATTTTTTTATTTTTTATTTTAGCCTCATTCCTCAGTTATACAAGTTTAAATTGGTAGAAATGCTATCAATAGGCAAGCATATTTTGATTCTTCCAAGAGGCAAGTTGAAAGAATATTAAAGCAAGGGAGAACTTTATTAATTTCCATGTTAAGCCAACAAGTGAATATTCTTAGTGATAAGCAAGGAGAAATGTGTAACTGGTCTATTAGAAAACAGAAAACCTTGAAGCCAGCGAAGATGTAACTGTGAGGACGGTGGAAAAAAGGAAGATAAGAAAAGAAAAAATAAAATGTGTCACTTAGGATTAAACAACATTTATTCTATAAAAAATTAATTCAGTTTTCTTCTATCATGAGAAACAAAAAATCGAAAAGAATATTAGAAAAAAAAAAAAAAGATGAACTCTTCTCTGTGTGAGCAGATTGCAAATTCAGAAAACAGAACAGCAAAGCACAACAAAAAATTTTGACCTGCAGTGAGGCAAAAGTACCAAAGCTCAATTTCTCAATATCTTTGATTTCCATGTATTGGTTCAGCTGCTTCTCATCTACGAGACAGTAACAACATTTCAGTTCTGATCATGTCTTTGAGTTGGAAGTGGGTCTGTATTCCTTAATTTGATGTATTCAGCAAGATAAGGCATCATCGCACAATAGGTAAGCATGATGAGAAGTATAATTTTCTATTTATTGATGCTAGCGTTGCAAACAAGGAAAGTGAGAACTTTGTACCTTGAAGACTATCTGTATCAAAAACCAGTTAGGATGGCAGAAAAAGGAGAAAAAAAGAGCAAAAACAAAAACAAAAAGGAGTCGAATGCATCATTAAGGAGAAGATAACATGGGTTTATATAAAATGAATAAGTTTACTTCTACCAAGAGTAATGAAAATAATATAAGATAAAGGACAATTTCTGCTTTTTCTGTGCACATTGCAGAGTACAGAAACCATAAATGTAAAGCACAACAAAATACCTGCAGTAAGGTAAAAAGCATTGATTGGAAGATCAATTTTCCCCAAGTTTTTGCCCTAGGAGTTCCTCTAACTTCTTTAAGCCAATTAAGGAACATCATAAGTTGACGATATCTTTCAAGCCTTGTGTTTGATTTTGAGTCTTCCAGGTAGCTGCAAAAGGAAGGTGTGGTGGGAAGATAAAACCTTTGGATTTCTGTGTAAGAGGGACTGTTTCTTCCTCATCTTGGGATGCACTAGCTTGTGACTCCTTTTCCATTTCATTCATGAAATTCTGGTATTCCCAGGAATAAGTTGGGCAAGCTCCACATTCTTTTATTTCTATGCATTGTGACTGGTGTCTTTCATCTTCAACAAAAGAGTAAAAATTCAGCTCTACTAAAATCTTTGAATTGGAAGTGGCTTTTTGTTCCTTAATTTGATGTATTCGGTGAGATAAGGCACCATCACAGCCTAGATAAACATGATCTGAAGTGAAGTTTCTTACTTCTTCTCTCCAAGAACTTGAACACCAGTTATGCATCGCATCCACCTCATCATAGGCATTGTCGTCATCACTGCTTTCATCTACCTTTTCTTCATCACTGATGACTTGAATGTGGTACATGCATGAAATCTCGATGGTCTCACCTGAACCTGATGGAGATGGAGAAGCAATGAAGCAGTAAAGTAAACTCCAATCCAGGGAAAGTGGAGCAGAAGAAAGATCAACAGTAATGGAATCATGTGGTGTCTTATACTTAAACCACTCCGGAACATGGCTTCCTGAGTACATTACTTGGGGCTTACAATGATAATCATAAGGACCCTTATAATTCAGATTGGTATTTTTTGATAAAATTTTCTTCAACTTGACCATCGCATTTGCTAGAATGGCTTTGACTGAATGTTGATCCAATTTCAAGCAATTTTGAAATCTAGTGAAAAACTCATATCCATTGAATCGTTCCGCTTCAGCAACTGTTGAACTGAATTCAACTGCCTGCAGCGATGAGCAGTTAAAAACTAGTAATGATATGAGAGAAGGTGGGAGTTGTGGTAGAGACCGAAGCCTTCTGCATTTAATCAACTCCAAACATTCTAGGCTTGAGAAACATTTTATGCTTGGAGGCAATCTCTCTATAGAACTTTCTTCAATTGTTAGTTGCTTTATTGACAAGAGGCTTATATGGTCAACAACTTCAGATATGTTAAAACAATCATTCAGGTGTAGTATTCTTAAAGAACGCAAGCCATCAAATAAGTTGCCCTGGATATTCTTCAGACTTTTACATTTAGATAGTACAAGACTTTCAAGTTTGGACAAACACCCAATGGATGAAGGCAATTCACTAATTGCAGTCCCCCTTAAACCCAAATTTTTCATACTCTCTGAGGCTACTGAAAATTCCTTCAGATTTGAAGATCCATCAAGAGATAGATTATGAAGAGATTTTAATTGAATATCACTTTTAAGGTTGGTAAGGGCAACACAACAACGTAGTTGTAAGGACTCAAGCTTGTTCAAAGACAAGATAGATGGATGAACCTCACGAATGCTTGTACAGTAGTTGAGACAAACACTTTTTAGATTTTTGGCTCTTGAAAAATCTGGGAGCTCTGTGAGGTGTTTGGAACCCAGTAGACGAATTTCCTTTAAGTTAACCACATTCTGTAACAAAAATAAAAAGCTAATTAGTTCATATCCTAATGTTTCATATTAATTTGAAAGCCACAACCAAACAAATACTATATATATATATATATATACCTGCACTCCATGCCAAAGTTTTTGTACTCTACTACCTGGCATGCGAAGTTCGACAAGGTTTTCGGAAGAAAAAGCCAATGGCAGAGACTTCAAAGGATAATTATCCCAATGAAGATATCTTAGTTCATTTGACAAATATCCAAGCCCTTGTGGAAAATACACACCATGCTTTTCAGAATAACTGGAATTCCAAATCTGAAGAAATAATAGATTTGGCATCTTGACAAACACTTGAGGACTTAAGTACAGATCTTCTACTTTTGACATGTCTAAAGTAATGCTTTTGACAGTTTCACTCCCCTAACAAGAAAAAGTAATATATTATAATTCAACACAGTATTCGTGAAGCCCCTAGCAAGCAGAAGTAATACATTATAATTCAACACATATTCAAACAGATAGTCTGTATATTGATTTGATTCTTACCTTGTTATCTTTCAATACTCGATGAATATCACTGGCATCTGATATTCGACTTCTTTTTCCAGGATCATCTAAAGAATCTTCACGAACAATCTCTAATCCCATTTCTTGTATCAAGTCATGCATAGTTACATTCCCTTTGGTATTAGTTAGAAGAGCTTTATTTTGAAGAGTTTTCAACCCAATTGTTGTTGAATAACCACAGGCATCTAATAAATTTTTTATATGCTCAGCTTTTCTCCCCTTGAAAAAACATGCAACAAACAGAAATATACTTTTCTCTTCACGGTCTAGTCCATCATAACTCAATTTTAATATTTGTTGAACTTTTGAGTTGGGCATTCTTTTAAGCTTCTCCAACTGACTTTCCCATTCATTTTTATCTTTGCCATAAAGGAAGCTACCTAAAACTATCACAGCCAAGGGAATGCCACTAGCATAACCAACAACTTTCTTTGATAGATGATGAAACTTCTCATCACAGCAACAATCTTCAAAGGCATTCAATTTGAAAAGTTGAAGAGCTTCATGGGAATTTAATTCCTTAACCTCATATATATCATCTATGTTTTTACCAAGTACTTGCTTATCTCTAGTTGTTATTATGACTCTACTACCTTGTCCAAACCAACTTCGTGCTCCAGCTAAGTTTTTCAATTGTTCTGAATCATTAATATCATCGAGAACAACAAGCACCTTCTTTCGGCCAAGCCTCCTCCGAACAAAAGTAGATCCTCCATCAGGCATGCCTCTGTAGGATTCTTTATCTTCAAGTAATGTGGAAAGCAGTTTATTCTTTAAATGTTCTATTCCAAACTTCTCACACTCTTCCCTGACATTGGCCAAGAAACAAAAGCTTTCAAAACCAATGCACAATTTGTTAAATAGTGACTTTGCAATAGTCGTCTTCCCAATACCACCCATGCCCCAAATTCCAACAAATCGTACAACTTGTGAATCGTTGCACATTAGCATGGATTCTACATGTGCCATTTGTTCATGAATTCCAACAAGGCCATCTGAGTAAACACCTTGGTCCAGAAGGTCCAACTTCATCAATACATCATTGACAATTTCTTTAATAAACTCTGCTTCATTCCTATGAAGAAGGAGGAAACATTTCACGTTCAATACATTAATATATCATCTACATTAAAATCCCTTGATGGAATAACAAGATTTAGACTTCTCATCCACAACAAAAGAAAAAAAAAAGACAAAAAAGCTATGTTTTTACTATCATTCTTACCATTTTAGGTGCCCTTGTTAGAATACCAAGACTAAGTACTCTAACTTTGCCTTGAATTTATCTCTTGCTAGTGATACAAGAAATTCCAAAGAAAATCCCATATGGGCCAAACGAAAAGTTAAGATATTATTTCATTAACTAATAATATTATCTATTCAATTAACAATAATATCACCAAAATTTAGTTAAATATTGGATAGATGGGCTGAAATAACAAAACAATTTGTGAGGAACTATATTGATAAAATCTGAGGGGCGAAATTGAAAAAAATACTAATGTGTGGGACACCAAAAGAAGATTTTAGTAATATACCTGTAGACAGTAGAATCCCAGCCAGATATATTGGCAGCCTGAGTGAGAGCAGTTCTCCACTTGTGCAATTGTTCTTTGTGGTTGCTTTGCTCATGATTTCTGAAAGCTATTTCGTAGCTTCCTTTCTGTTTCCTTATATGCGATGGATCTATCTTATAGAACACTGGAATTGCATGGACACCCTCCTCTTTGGAGCACTCTAGTATTAGGGTAAGCTCATTCAAGCACCATGTGGAAGATGCATAGTTTTCAGAGAAAACAATCAAGAACACCATCGATTCTTGGATGGCTTTCACGAGCGATGGCCACACTTCATCTCCTTTCTCAAGTCTATAATCGATGTACGTTTCGATTTTGTTTCTGCAGAGAGATTCATGAAGATGGCTTACGAAATCACAGCGAGTGTCTTCGCCTCTAAAGCTGATGAAAACCTCGTATTTTTTTGGAGAAATTGAAGCAGAGGAAGAAGAGGAAGAAGGCATATCTTGGATTTGCTATGATCGGCGAAGGAATAGGGTTTCAGTGTAATATTGCGGAGGTAATCAAGATAAAATGAGAAGGAGTGTTCAATTTCAATGTCCATGATTTCACACTATGGAAATTGATTCTCTTTTGTCTTTCTCTTGAGTGATTACCGAGAATTGCACAGGGAGAGAATTGACTACACCAGAATTGACTACAACAGTTGCATTTGCATCGTCATAGAGTGGAGATAAAGTAGTAAAGTACTCCTTTTAGACAAAACTACCTTTTGGTCCCCAAATTTTATATCAATTGTCAATTTCATTCATAATCTTTTTTTTGCTATCAAATTTGTCCCCAATGTTTCACATTTTGGTCAATTTTATCTTTTGACTAACTTTCTTCAATAAATTAACAACAGACGTCATCTTGTTTCTCAATATGACTTAGGATTTGAATTTCTTTTTCTATCAGATTTACATTACAATATCATTATTAGCCACGTAAATTCTATTGTTAATATTTGACTAAAGTAAGAGTAAAAGATAAAATTGACCAAAATGTAAAACATTGGGGATAAAATTGACTGCAACAAAATATTGGGAACAAAATTGACAGTTGCCCCAAAGTTTGGGGACGAAATTAGTGCTTTTACCTTGTTATTATTATTATCATTATTATTTTACAATTTTAGTTCTACAAGTTTCAAAAAATTTTACTTTTTGACTCTAACGATTTAATGTTGTTATATCTCCATCATTTCAAATTCGAATGCAATAAGTTTAGAGTCACGTGTTGCTTTTGACGAGTCAATTCTTTGTCCAATTAGCGTAGTCATTAAACAAGTTAAATTGAGCTCTAAAAGTAAGTTACTCATGTCACGGTCAAACAACCAAAATCGATCATATATATTTAATTTCAAGTCCAAATGCAACAAGTTCAATGTCATGAGTTACTATTGTTGATCAGTTTTTTCTCTATCCAGTTAAGACCGTTAACAAATAAAGTCAAATCGAAACCAAAGGTGGGCTTGAGAGCAAAAAAAGAAAAATTATAGAAAATTGGTCTCAAACACACTTTAAAACTTGATTTGACCTTATTTGCCAACGGTCTCAACTAAATAGAAAAATAATTCATCAAGACTAACCAATAACTTTGAACTTGTCACAATTGGATTTGAGATGATAGAAATATAATCAACTTCGCTCATTTGGCCGTGAAACGAGCAATCCACTTTCGAGTTTAATTTGATTATTAACAATATATAATTCCGAACTTAAAATAAAAGAGATTTGATCTTTCAATTGTTGGGACCAAAAAAATAAAGCTTTTGATAAACTTGTGTGACCAAAATTACAACAGAAAAAAAATGAGGAAAAATTGGATTGCTTTCTACCACAAACATAAGCCAAGGGGACCAAAAGGGGACCAAAAGTTCCTTAAAACAGTTACTCAAAACAATCCCTCTAATATAAATTTCTCAGAACAGTTCCTTTAAACAGTTTCTTTCAGAACAAGGCTTCTTAGCAATAACAAATATGCTTAAGATCACAGATACTCAGATAAAGCAAACACTTAAGCAAGACAAATATATATGTATATATATAAACATATTGCTAATGAAAGAAAACTAATCCTTAACTCAAAAGATAAATGGGAATATAAAGGAGAAAGGATAAGGAACAAGACACAACGAATTTATTCTGGTACAAAATAAGATACTAGTCCCATAAAGAACTTTCTCTTAAATCTACGTCCAGTTCCCAAACACAAAGTAAGAGATTTTTATATTATTGCTGGGCAAACTAACCAAATTACAATTGGCACTCAACCACTCACGGATCACCACTAGGGTTTCACACTTTTACAGTTTCCCAAACCACAAGTCCTCACGGGTAACAATAAGGTTCCTCACAGCAACTCCTCTTATAGTGTAACCACTCACGGATAACCACTATAGGGTTTCACAACAACCGAGGGCAGGCAACCTATTACCACTAGGAGGTATACGAACGAATCAGACTTTTCAAGAAGAATATAGAAGGGGTTTTTCTCACAAAGAGATAGGTTCACACACAAAGGTGAATTGTCACAAAGACTAATCCCACAAAGGGTTCTCACAAAGAGTTGGCTCTCGATATTGACACTTAGTCTAGCTTCAGCACATAGCAATTCAACTTCTTCTTCATTTGAATTCTTCAGCTTTTATAGAGAGCATCATCAAAACCTATCAAGAACATCGAGAAATTAAGTGAATTCTCAGGATAAAGAGGATCAATCAAATAATAAAGATTAAACCCGAGAAAACCACACAATTACTCACAAAATAGTCCAAATAATGTCAAACCTCAAGGCATCATATTTCATCATAAAAGGACATAAAGGCATGCAAATGAATCCCAAATGAATATAAAATGCCCTAAAATGTCTCTAAAATATATGATGAAATATGGTCAGATCACTAACTGATCATAAATATGAATAGAAAACAAATAATCATGCAATCCTAGTCATACGAACAGAAATTAAAGTCGCACACACATATATATCATAAAGTGACACATGTCCATAAAGACAAATATTCAGGCAATTTAAATCACACGAACACAATTAATATCACATACAATCATGCAACATATAATTTAACAAACCACAAATAATCTACACTTATCACACAAATTGAAAATAAAAATCACATGCAATCATACCAAAAATAAAATCACACAATCACACAATCACATATATCATGAATCACACATGCATACTAAAAATAAATTCAGCACACATAGTCACAAAATAAAATATCACACATACACGCAAAAAATCAAACAAACAAGCAATCAAACAATCAGAGCAAAAATAAATTAAAAAAAATACACGTTACCATTATTGAGCACACAGTTCTTATAAGGAATTGTTTTCAGATATCTTCGAGCATTCCTAACTCTCTTCTTATTCTGAAGAAGCTTTCATTTGGCAAAGACTTTGTCAATATGTCCGCCAATTGATTTTCTGTAGGAACGAATTCTAGCTCGATATTTCCTTTGAGAACATGATCTCTTAGGAAATGATGTCTGATCTCAATGTGTTTGGTCTTTGAATGTTGTACAAGATTCCTTGAAATATTGATAGCGCTTGTATTGTCACACTTGATAGGAACCTTCTTAAAATTTAGACCAAAATCTCTGAGTTGTTGAATCATCCATAGGATTTGTGCACAACAACTTCCAGCAGAGATGTATTCAGCTTCAGCTGTTGATAATGCAACTCATGTTTGTTTCTTACTAAACCAAGATATTAAACAATGTCCAAGGAATTGACAAGTTCCTGAGGTACTCTTCCTGTCTAGCTTACATCCAGCAAAGTCAGCATCAGAATATCCCAAAAAATCACAGTTGTTCTCCTTAGGATACCATAAACCATATTTCTCAGTTCCTGCAAGGTGCTTAAGAATTCTCTTCACAGTTGTTAGATGAGATTCCTTAGGATCACTTTGGAATCTTGCACATAAGCACCCAGAGAACATAATATCTGGTCTACTTGCAGTAAGATACAACAAAGAACTAATCATACCTCGATATACCTTTTGATCTACACTATTACCTTGAGGATCTCTATCGAGTTTGATTGAGGAACTCATAGGAGTAGATGCTTCCTTAGCATTTTTCATGCCATATTTCTTCAGGAGTTCCTTAGTGTCCTTTGTCTGAAATATGAATATGCCTTCTCTGCTTTGCTTTACTTGAAGTCCAAGGAAGAAACTCATTTCTCCCATCATGCTCATCTCAAACTCATTGGTCATAACTTTTGAAAATTCCTTGCAAAGAGACTCATTAGTAGAACCAAAAATGATATCATCAACATAAATCTGAACTATCAAAATATCATCTTTACTGTTCTTCACAAACAAGGTCGTATCAGTAGTTCCTTTAAGGAATCCCTGATCTGTAAGGAATTCACTTAACCTGTCATACCAAGCTCGAGGAGCTTGTTTCAAACCATAAAGAGCTTTATGCAGTTTATAAACATGATTAGGCTTATTAGCATTCTCAAAACAGGAGGTTGATTCACATATACTAGCTCATTAATGTAGCCATTCAAAAATGCACTTTTCACATCCATTTGATATAGCTTGAAATCTTTATAAGATGCAAATGCAAGCAGCATACAAATGGATTCTAATCTAGCAACAGGAGCAAACGTCTCATCATAATCAATACCTTCAACTTGTGAATAACCTTGCGCAACTAACGTTGCTTTGTTCCTTACCATATTTCCTTGCTCATCCAGTTTGTTCCTGAAGACCCATTTTGTTCCTATGACTGACTGGTCCTTAGGAGCTAGTACAAGGGTCCATACTTCATTTCTTTCAAACTGGTTCAACTCCTCTTGCATAGCAATGATCCATGAGTCATCTATCAAGGCTTCCTCGACGGCTTTGGGTTCAACTTGAGAAACAAACACCATATGATTCATACTTCTGTTTGAGCATGTTCTCACACCATCGTTGAGGTCTCCTATAAGGAACTGCTGTGGATAGTTCCTTGAGAAACAAACGCCATATGATTCATTCCATTTCCTCTTCATCAAGGGGTTCCTCATCATCTTCATCATCACTTTCAGTGACTTTGAGGGCAATCCTTTTACTCTTCTTGAGGTTTTGTACTTTCTCAGCTAGGAATGTTGACTCATATGTAAGTAAGTTTCCTCTGAGATCATCTATGGTCATTGACTCCACCTTCTGACTTTCATGAAGGGCTGTCACCTTGATTTCCCAGATTGAGGATAAACTCCTCACAACTTTTCTTACAATTTTCTCCTGCTCAAGACGTTCTCCTAAGGAATCTAGGTCATTGATGATTTTTCCGAATCTCTCGAACATCTCATCAATCTTCTCGGTTTCCTTCATATGGAAGTTCTCATACTCTTTCATGAGTGAATCAATTCGAGACTTCCTCAGCTCGGTTGTTCCTTCATACGTGACTTGGAGTTTGTCCGACATTTCTTTGGCAGTTTCACATCTTGATAACTTCTTGAATTCATCTGCACTCACAGCACAATAAATACAGTTAATAGCACTACTATTGAGTGCATACCTGTTGTTGTCATTTTCATCCCATTCTTCGATAGGCTTCTTAACAATCTTATCGTTCTCTTTCTTTGTAATCTCTATAGGACCATTTTTGATAATCCTCTAGATTTGAGGGTTGATAGATTCAGCAAAAATCTTCATGCGGTTCTTCTAGTAGGTATAGTTAGTCCCATTGAAATAAGGAGGCTTGTGCATAGAGATACCACCAGCATAGCTGTTGTCATTGTTGTTCTGCATCTTGACTCAGGATCTTTTCTCAGGGCTGTTACACCAAATCAGATATATATATATATATAAAGAGGGGGGTGAATTGGTATTTCAAAACTTTTTCTAAGTTAAAAACAAGTTTTAACAAAGTTCCTTAAAACAGTTACTCAAAACAATCCCTCTAATATAAATTCTTTAGAACAGTTCCTTTAAACAGTTTCTTTCAGAACAAGGCTTCTTAACAATAACAAATATGCTTAAGATCACAGATACTCAGATAAAGCAAACACTTAAGCAAGACAGATATATATATGTATATATAAACAGATTGCTAATGAAAGAAAACTAATTTTTAACTCAAAAGATAAATGCGGAATATAAAGGAGAAAGGATAAGGAACAAGACACAACATATTTATTTTGGTTCAGAATAAGATACTAGTCCCATAAGGAACTTTCTCTTAAACCTACGTCCAGTCCCCAAACACAAAGTAAGGGATTTTTATATTATTGTTAGGCAAACTAACCAAATTACAATTGGCACTCAACCACTCACGGATCACCACTGGGGTTTCACACTTTTACAGTTTCCCAAACCACAAGTCCTCACGGGTAACAATAAGGTTCCTCACAGCAACTCCTCTTACAGTGCAACCACTCACGGATAACCACTATAGGGTTTCACAACAACCGAGGGCAGGCAACCTATTACCACTAGGAGGTATACGAACGAATCAGACTTTTCAAGAAGAATATAGAAGGGGTTTTTCTCACAAAGAGATAGGTTCACACACAAAGGGTAATTGTCACAAAGACTAATCCCACAAAGGGTTGTCACAAAGAGTTGGCTCTCGATATTGACACTTAGTCTACCTTCAGCACATAGCAATTCAGCTTCTTCTTCATTTGAATTCTTCAGCTTTTATAGAGAGCAGCTTCAGTAGCTCGAATAGGAAATGTTGTTCAGCTTTGAATACTTCAACCGCTAGGAACAATAGTATCTTCAACATATTTGATTTGTCTTTCGCCTTCTTTAGAGTCTTGACTGAATTTCCATGTTCCTCATCTGATAATATTGACATATAGACGTTGAGCTTTAATCACCATGGTCAGAATATGAAAGTTTGAAAACTTTCCTTAAGATAGTTCATTGACCTGCGGAATAGGAGCAATTAGCAGAAATCTTTCCAAAAATAAATTTAGCATTAAATGATAATCTCAACGGTCAGCTTAAACTTTCCTAATATATATATAACACAAAGTTATTGCAATGAAGCACGTTTTGCACTTGAAATAAATCAGATATAAAGATTATAACAAAACTTAGAAAGTTTCCTAAACAGTTCCTTCAATCATAACGATAATTAAGGAACATGAATAATTCCCAGATTTCTCTCCTTCTTTAGATAGACTAACACATAATCACTGATTTTATACTTAATGAAATTCTGATTCTAATCAATCATGATCTATCAATTATGTCAAAATGAATAAAACAATAATCCAAGACATAAATGATCTTTCAAAATAAAGACTTATTATTTAATAAAAATATATCAAGCCAATATTAATGTACATATATATATCATTAAAAGAATTTTTGGCAATTATCAAAACACATATACTAAACAAATAAACAAACACTAACATTAATTAACTTATATTCTAGCGCTTAATAAAATAAAATAATCTATACAAAATTTATCCCAACACATATCATCAACATAATTTAGGTTCTAAAATACTACTTCAAGAATCATTTTCATCCTTAAAAGTGAATATCAAAATAGAAAGAGAGAACCTATTTTTTTTTTATTATGAATATGTACTAAGTTAACGAGATGTCTTTGAATAATTGAAATATAAGACTTGATTTTTGAAATATTATAAATGTTAATGATTTGGTTCTTGAAAAAATTTGATCCTTGAATTTTAAATGAGTTTATATCTTTTTGGTCACTAAATTTATGTATAAAAAATTTCAAATTCAATTCAGATCAGGGGCCAAATTGTCCAAAGAACTAAATCGTTAGAGAATATAAAAGTAAAAACATGTAAAAGTAAATTTTCTTAAATAAAAATAGTTGACCTGTACAAATTTTAGAATATAAAAGTAAATTTTAGAATGAATTGTTGACCGGTACAAATTTTAGAATATAAAAGTAAATTTTCTTAAATAAAAATAGTTTTATGAAGTTCTACTTCTATTTTAAAGTTGACGGCTAAAAACTCCATCTATATTATATCAATTTCTTGGGGTATGTTTAAGAGTTTTAATAAGGATGAAAAGGAATGATCATTAATGAAATGAAATGGGTAGAGTGAAATGACTTGAATATATATATATATATATATATATATTATTTGAGAGTTTTTAACGAAAAAAAAATATTTATTAATCTTGTTTGAAAGTTATTATTAATGTAATGAAATAGAATGATTTTTTTATATATATAATGTTATCCTTTATAATTAATTAGATTTACTTAGTACAAAAATTAGATAAAATTATAATTTTAACAAAATAGGAAAGATATAATTGTCTTTGAAGTTTCAAGTCATTCATTTTCATCATTGACCCTCTTCGGGGGTTCAAGAAAAATAGAGTTTTAAATGGTGTAACTTTTATGTTAATGTAATTAAGAGATCAAAATGTAAATAATATGAAAAATTAAAAATATTTACTATTTGGTTTATGATTTTGTATCGATTTAATGAATAAGTAAAATATATGTCTCACTCTATAAAAAATTGCAACCAACAACGATTGTGTTAATCCCTCAAATTCAATGATCAAAAAATGAATTTAGGAACCGAAGTAGAATAATCTTTACAAATTCATGGATAAAATAATTTATCTTGAACTAATTACAAATAATTATACATGATTTGATAAATAATTTCAATAGTATATAGTACAAAGAAAAAATGAGATAATGAATTTAAAAAAAAAAATTAATTTTTTCAAAAGAATAATTACCTTAAAAAGTAATTTTGTTTCTTTTAAATTATGTAATTAGAGAGACAAAACAAAATTTATAATGCACTTAAAAAAATCTTGATGTATATTTCCTCCATTTAAACAATATATATATATATATATATATATAATAAAACTGATGACATACAAGCTAATATATAAGCCAACAAGTGTGCCACCTGAATTCAGAAATGTTACAAGCACCAGCAGGGAAGGCATCTATTGTTGTTGTTGTAGAATCCTGTTCATGATGCAAAACGTATCACCTTAAGGAGTTGTATCATGAGAATACAAAAACATATTAAGGTTATCCAATTTACCTCTTTTTATTAACTCCATTTTGTTCGTTTGTAATGGTTGACATGTACCAGAAACTAATATGTGTCTTTGTCAGAATCTTCAACTGAAAATGAGATGGAGGAACCTTCATTTTAATTATCTTGGTTGTCAGAGTAGCATGTACTAGCTTGTAACACCAATCCCATTTCATTCCTGAAATTCTAGATTTTTTTGGTAATTTCACTCTTAATAACCCCATCGTTAACGTTGACGACCTCGCAAAGGCCACCGGAGAGTCATCGACGGCAGCCTGTGGCGATGGTTCAGTGGGTGGGGAGGGAAGCAGCGGCAAGCCTAGCTCGGAGCTTTCAATTGTGAGAGACAAGAAATTTAGATGAAGAAGCCGACATGCTTGCTGGCATTTTTTTTTTGGGGCAAAATTGTTTCAAATACTAGTTTATTCATTTTTTCTTACACTTTGGTCCTATTATAAAAAGAAAGGACCTTAATTCAAAAACAAAAAACTTTTGGGGTAATGTAAACCAATTTTCTCTTTTATTTAACAGAAAAATTGGATGGAAATTAGAAAGAGACTAACTGTCAAACTTTTTAAAAACTTGACGGACCAAAACAGAATTTTGATTAAACTTGAGGGACCAAGATAGGAGTTTGGCCTAGATTTTTTATGAAATTACTATTATACCCTCACTGATTTGACCTAAATTTAACATAAGAGTATTATTTGCACGTAATTGAAAACTCAAGGGTCCTATTTGCACAAATTGAAAACTTAAGGGTGTTATGTGCACCTAACCTAAAGCTCAGGGTGTCTCTACATTTTGGCTTAAGAAAAAATATATAGTTCAAACAAAAAAAAAAATAGAGGAAACCTACTATTTGGTCCCTCATTTTTCAAAATTTCAACTATTTGGTCCCTGCATTTTTGAGATAGACTATTTGGTTCCTTAATAATCACAAATGTTAACTCGTTAGTCTCTGTAGTCTATATCCGTTACTAACAGTGGTGACATGACCGTTAAGTGCACATGTGACACATTGCCACATAATTAATCATTTGGTCCCTCTATTTTAAAACTGAAATGTGAGTTTGTTCTATATTTCAAAACATAACCATTTGGTAATGTCTTCTAGAGTTAGAAAAGTCCTCCTATAACCCTCTTCAAATTGGGGAAAATGTTAAACCACTCGATACAAATTGGGGAGAATCCGGAAAGCCCTAAAACGCAATTTGAAGAGGGACACAAATTGGTCATGTCTTCACTTGATCCACTCTCAGCCCTAAAACGCAATTTGTATATTTCCAGCTGATGCTTTATGTCGAAATTCATGTACGCTGCTTAAGACCCTTGGCTTTTTGGATCGAGTGGTTTAACATTTTCCCCAATTTGAAGAAGGACTAAATGGTTGTGTTTTAAAAGATAAAGGCAACTCAGATTTCAGTTTTAAAATAGAGGGACCAAATAGTTAATTATGTGGCATTTAACGTGCCACATGTGCACTTAACAACCATGTCATCACGGTTAGTAACAGACATAGGTTATAGGGACTGACGAGTTAACATTTTTAATTATTGAGGAACCAAAGTCTATTTCAAAAATGCAAGGACCAAATAGTTGAAACTCTGAAAAATGAGGGACCAAATAGTATGTTTCCTAAAAAAAGATATATATATGTTGGTCCGTCATCCAGTATATATAGATAATATTTTTGAAGTGTAACAACTCAAGAACAAAATTTAAAAGAATACATAATTCATACCCCCAGGAAATGGTGTGAATTTATGGTTGGGAATGTGCCAAGTTTGGATAACAGCTCTATTTTTTGTTAAACATAGCAAGCTTTACTGTGTGGCTGAGTGGTGTTTGAGCAGCGAAAAAATGAAAAGGCATGGGTTCGAATCTTGGGGGCCATATTGCAAATAATATTTTTTTTTTGTTTCACATGTCACACCTTATTGTTTTGTATAATTTACTATTTTGGGTATATGGAGTTCAGTCCAACTTATTAATAATATTTTTTTAGTATAATCAGATCTCAAAATATACATTATGGTCCCTCCTGCAATATATATGGATAATATTTTTGGTGGTGTAAAAATTTATAAGCATATTTCAAAAACAGTATTGAGGAAAAGTATATAATTATTTCTTACTTAGTTACATTTGGTCCCTACTCTAACATATATATGAGTAAATTTTTTGTGGTGAAAAAAAAAATTCAAAATAGGAAAAAATTTATAATCCTCGAATTTCAAAACTTTACAGTTTGGTCACTCTGCTCGTATATGTATGGATAATATTTTTTTTTTGTATTGTACACTATTGAGAAAGAATGTATAATTTATATAAAAAAATATACATATTGGTCCCTCATTCAGTATGTATATGGGCAATATTTTTTATACCCCAATTACTGATGAACAAAATTCAGAAAAATACATAATTTATAACCCAAAAATATACCTTTTGGTCCCTCCTCTAGTATATACATGGATAATATTTTTTGTAGTATACAAATTTAAAAATAAAATTGAAAAACAGTAAACAGAAAAAAAATATATAATCTAGTCCTCAATAATTTACAATTCAATACTCGAAAATTACATTTTGGTCTCTCACTCACATCTCCAATCTCCTTTTATACACCTACTATTATCTCCTTTTATACCATTTCCTTTAGCACAAATTTCGAGGCAATCGTTTGTCATGAAACTTTATTGAAGTCAAAACAAACACAAAAATAACACTCATTTATCCTCTTTTATCTTTACCATTTTTACCCCTTTATAACTTTAAATATCAATACATTTATTTCAACCCACCACAATCTTTACACACCATTTAAAATAATTTCAAATCATAATTCCGCCTTTATCTCTCATTTTCTCAAACACCATTTACTAAAATACTCCTTTATAAATCAAATATTTTAATTGTCCTTTACAAACTCACCGGCCCCTTCCTTTATCCCCTTTAACTCCTAACTCTAATCCAAACTGGTCTGTATCTTCTTTTTGTGTAATTTTCATATTTGTAATTCGTATGTATGAAGCTACACCATTCTCACGTTAAAAAGTGCAATGAACCACTATAACACAATGGGTTTTTTTGTTTTTAATGAAAACGCAAATGCATTCAAGCCCTTTCACAGGTAATAACGGAAGTGTTAGTCAGAATGTACAAGGAAAATATACCAAGAGGGGGGTGAATTGGTATTTCAAAACTTTTCCTGAGTTAAAAACAAGTTTTAACAAAGTTCCTTAAAACAGTTACTCAAAACAATCCCTCTAATATAAATTCCTTAGAACAGTTCCTTTACACAGTTTCTTTCAGAACAAGGCTTCTTAACAATAACAAATATGCTTAAGATCACAGATACTCAGATAAAGCAAACACTTAAGCAAGACAGATATATACGTATATATAAACAGATTGCTAATGAAAGAAAACTAATCCTTAACTCAAAAGATAAATGCAGAATATAAAGGAGAAAGGATAAGGAACACCGACATAGCAGATTTATTCTGGTTCAGAATAAGATACTAGTCCCATAAAGAACTTTCTCTTAAACCTACATCCAGTCCCCAAGCACAAACAAAGGGATTTTTATATTATTGCTGGGCAAATTAACCAAATTACAATTGGCACTCAACTACTCACGGATCACCATTGGGGTTTCACACTTTTACAGTTTCCCAAACCACAAGTCCTCACGGGTAACAATAAGGTTCCTCACAGGAACTCCTCTTACAGTGCAACCACTCACGGATAACCACTATAGGGTTTCACAACAACCGAGGGTAGGCAACCTATTACCACTAGGAGGTATACGAACGAATCAGAAGGTATGAGATGAAAGAAATTGGTTCTCTCACAAAGAGATAGGTTCACACACAAAGGTGAATTGTCACAAAGACTAATCCCACAAAAGGTTCTCACAAAGAGTTGGCTTTCGATATTGACACTTAGTCTAGCTTCAGCATATAGCAAAATCAGCTTCTTCTTCATTTGAATTCTTCAGCTTTTATAGAGAGCAGCTTCAGTAGCTCGAATAGGAAATGTTCTTCAGCTTTGAATACTCCAACGACTAGGAACAATAGTATCTTCAACATATTTGATTTGTCTTTCGCCTTCTTTAGAGTCTTGACTGAATTTCCATGTTGCTCATCTGATAATAATCACATATAGACGTTGAGCTTTAATCAGCAGGGTCAGAATATGAAAGTTTGAAAACTTTCCTTAAGATAGTTCCTTGACCTGCGGAATAGGAGCAATTAGCAGAAATCTTTCCAAAAATAGATTTAGCATTAAATGATAATCTCAACGGTCAGCTTAAACTTTCCCAATATATATAACACAAAGTTATTGCAATGAAACACGTTTTGCACTTGAAATAAATCAGATATGACATTTAGAGCAAAACTTAGATTGTTTCCTAAACAGTTCCTTCAATCATACCGATAATTAAGGAACACGAACAATTCCCAGATTTCTTTCCTTCTTTAGATAGATTAACACATAATCACTGATTTTATACTTAATGAAACTCTGATTCATATCAATCATGATCTATCAATTATGTCGAAATAAATAAAGCAATAATCTAAGACATAAATGATCTTTCAAAAAAAAAAAGCTTATTATAAAAATATATCGTCTAGGCAATATTAACGATAATTAAGAAAATATATCAAGCCAATATTAATGTACATATATATATATATATCATTAAAAGAATTTTTGGCAATTATCAAAATACATATAATAAACAAATAAACAAACACTAACGTTAATTAACCTATATTCTAGCGCTTAATAAAATAAAATAATATATACAAAATTTATCCCAAGAGGAAGCAATACAAAGAGACAGAAATCTCATCCAAACATTAAACCCTGGGGAGGAAATTGCATACTTGGCCAAGTTGTGAGCAGGAGAGTTACACACTCTACTAACCCAAGAGAAAGAAACACTATGAAAACGATTACAAGGCCATAAAATGTTTTTAATAACAATATGAAAAGGAGAAAAATCAAGTAGAAGATCATTGAAATGAGAAGCCACTTTATTGCAATCAGTTTCCACAAAAACCCGATAGCAGCCAAATTGAAGAGTCTCCATATCAGTCCAAACTCCACAACCAGAGCTTCTAACATATCCGTGGAACTGACCACATGCACAATTTTTTAGGCCGCACCTAACACTTCACCTTTGTGGTCCCTAATAACACAACTCAACCCAAAAATTGACTCAGAAACAACAACATCAACATTAATCTTAAAATTTTTTTTTTGGGTGTGATTTGCATATTTGTAATTTCGTATGTATGAAGCTACACCAATCTCACGTTAAAAAGTGCAATGAACCATTATTAGACCAATTGGTTAGTTTGTTGTATAATAAATTGTTTGGTAATAGCATTAATGGTTCTATATACAAGCCCCTCTGGTTTGACATAGTCATAAATATATATATATATATATGGGTGGAATGAAGTTGTAACTTGTATAATTTAATAGTAGGTCAAAGTGCACTTTTAGTCTTATATATTTTGTTTTTGGTCTCATTTTGATCTCTTTTTTTTGTTGCATTTTTGTCGCATATCTTTATATAAGATTTCACTATTAGTCCCATAGTGATTCTATCCAACTTCTACCATTAAATGTGACGTGACAGGCTAACTAAGTGGTTGACGTGGTATTAATATCATGCATAACGAACTTAATTAATGTATAAAATATAAAAGTAACAATGACATTTTTTTTAATAAAGGGAGTAATTTTTTTTTGGTAATAAAAAATTAGGTGAGGAGAAGGCGTCTCAGTCCAGGATTAGGGAATCCCTCTAGGCTCAGAGAGCACTTGGCACTTGAAGAGGTACTTATAGATAACTCACCAAATGAGACACTACCTGGAATCAAACCCAAACCATGAAATTATTATGGGCGGAAGGTAACTAAGTGAGCCAAACCTCATTAGTAAGAAAGTACTTAATCTAACATGAGAATTAAGAGGAAAGTGATCTGTGATATAACAACTCCCTAGTTAGTTAACTCATTGTAATCCTTTAATTTCAATGCAAGCTAAAAAATAAAACAAATAATGATTAAATAGACTTATTTACCTGCACTCCATGCCAAAGTTTTCTCATCCCACTCATTGGCATGCGAAGCTCAACGAGGTTCTCAGCAGAGAATGTTGATGGCAGAGACTTCAAGGGATAATTATCCCAATAAAGATATCTTAATTCATTTGACAAATATCCTAGGCCTTGTGGAAGATGTAATTCATGCTTTTCATAAGAACTGGAATTATAGATCTCAATTGTTGTCTTTCTGATAAGTCTGATTTTAGGCAGACTTTTAGGGGGTATTTTATCTATATTTGAATATTATATCTAAAGATTTACCCCCAAAATATCATAGATTTTGGATTCTCTCTCAATCTTCAAATCAAATTGAAAATGTGATATATTCTTAGATTGCTTCTTTATTTGGTAAATATCATGTTTATAAGTTAGGATTTGGTACTTGTTTAAATCTTTGGTTTGCCTTGCAGATATGGAAAGATCCTCAAAATCCTTTGAAATCAACAACAAAAAGATACTTTCTGATTTGCATACGTCTTGCCCAAAGGTTATGCAGAATCTGAAGTTTCAAGCTAAAATGTGCATACGTCTTGCCCAAAGGTTATGCACAGAAGAGGCGTACAGCAGAAGACATCTTATGGATTATTAGAAGATTTTGTAAGGGATTTGTGGGATAATTAGTTAGAGTTAGCTCTATAAATAGGAACCCTAGGGCTTTCACAAAAACATCTTACACTCTACGCTTAATTTCATATTTTACATTTTCGGTGCTCAATGGCCCTGCGCGGCTAACTCTCTTATCTTGGCTTAGGGTGAGTTTGGATTGGATGCTTCAACACTTGTGAGGTCTTGTTCTTAATTGTTTTATCAATTTATAATATTTTTGTTTCTCCTACTCTTCTTGTTTTGATTGTTTTCAAGTTAAACATTCAACTAAGAGCTCGGTTGTCTAATTGATTTGTAAACATAACGCTAGATGTTCTTATTGATTTGTAATTAGTAAGTTCATCACTAAGTAGTAACTAAGATGGTTGTACCATGTTAGGGAGAAGAAAATCTGAACAAGTAATTTTGTAAATTAATTGTTTAGGGTTAATATCTTTCGGGTCTTAGTTCTGTTACCTTAGATTGAATTGTCGACTGTGTCGGATTCGTCTAGTTAATAAGTGGTTAAATTGGGTATGTTATCCTTTAATCAACTTTTAAGAAAGAGTGATATCACTGTGTGATTTCGTTAACCTATTTTATAATTGATGAATTAATATTTTGGAATCGATGATCAAGTGTGAAACTCCATGAAAAACAATCCCAGCCAAGGCTCCAATCAATCGGTAACAACCTTTTTAATTTACAGTTGCTTTTCATTACATCCGTTCAAAATTCACTCTTACGTCATTAGTCTTGGGCAAGACTAAAGTCACGGACATTAGTCTTGGGCAAGACGTATTCATTGGTTCTTTATTTCTCTGGCTTATAACTGCATAACCTTTGGGCAAGACTAGTCTCTGTGGATCGACCCTATTCTCGCCTCTACTACTAATATTCTATCTTTGAGTGCAGATTAGGTTTAATTATAATTGGTGGACCCGGCAACCATCAATTTTTGGCGCCGTTGCCGGGGACTAGTTATATTGTCCTTTTTGTTTTTGTTTTATGCCCAGAACTGAAGAACCAGAACTACCACTCGACTTGGAGATTGAAAGGACTGCAAAAGCTAGGAGAAAAGCAGCAAAGCAGCGCAGACAACAAGGGGTTGGCCCTTCTGAGCCTCCTTTTGTTGTACCAAACGTCGAGTTAGAAGAAGGATCACCAAATCCACCAGACATGGCGGATCCAGATCCTCCAGCGGTCAATCCGGCTGATCAAACAGTCCGAGACTACTATGATGAGCCAATTGCCGAAACACCACTCTGCATAGTTTATCCCAGGTTAGACGGTGCTTTTGAGCTAAAATCTAGTCTAATCCATCTGCTACCTACTTTTCATGGATTAGCAAAGGAAGATCCATACCAGCACCTGAAGGACTTCCATGCTGCATGCTCAACTTCAAAGCCAAACAACATGACCGAGGAGCATGTCAAGTTGAGAGTGTTTCCATTCACTGTCAAAGATGCAGCAAAACAATGGCTTTTCGATCTACCATCAGGTTCTATTACTGAATGGGGGCAATTATCTAAAGCCTTCTTAAAAAAATTCTTTCCCGTTTCTCGTGCTTCTGAACTTCGCAGGAAAATTAGCAATGCTACTCAAGGAGAAACGGAGACGCTGCATTCATATTGGGAGCGTTTCAAAAAACTATGCTCAAGCTGCCCACAACACAAGCATTCTCCCCAAGCTCTAATTAACTATTTTTATGAAGGACTCACTCAAGCTGATAAAAGAATGCTAGATTCGGCTTCTAATGGAGCTTTGCTGGAAAAAAGACCTCAAGATGCCAAGGATCTTATCAATAAGATGGCGGAGAACACACGAGAATCCGACTCCACTAGGGGAGTTAATCAAGTAAGTGACAATTCCATTCAATCTCAACTTAACCAATTAACCTCTACTGTGAATTCTTTGGTGTCAAAGATAGGACAGCCCCCTGCAGTAGTATGTGGAGTATGTGTGACACCTGGACATCATACGAATGCTTGCCCATTATTGCAAGAAGATCAAGAGCAAGTCAATGTTGTGGGAGGATTCAATCATCCCCAAAGGAAGTATGACCCGTTTGCAAACACATATAATCCGGGGTGGAGAGATCATCCACACTTTAGCTATGCAAGACATCCTCAAATTCCTAGACTACCTGCTCCACCACAAGTCACAGAATCAGGTAAATCTCTTGAAGATATTGTGAAAAATTTAGCTATTAACACTACAAAATTTCAGGAGGAAACAATGGCCGGTTTTAAAGAGGTAAAGAGTGACATTAAATGCTTGGAGATGCAAATGAGTCAGCTTGCAACATCTATGAGCAAGTTAGAATCTCAAGGGAAACTCCCTTCCCAAACAGTGACTAACCCAAGGGAGAGTGTTGATGGCAGAGACTTCAAGGGATAATTATCCCAATAAAGATATCTTAATTCATTTGACAAATATCCTAGGCCTTGTGGAAGATGTAATTCATGCTTTTCATAAGAACTGGAATTATAGATCTCAATTGTTGTCTTTCCAATACCGCCCATGCCCCAAATGCCAATAAATCGAACATCTTGTGACGAATTGTGCATTAACAATTCCACTTCTGCAACTTTTTCTTGAATTCCAACGAGGCCATCTGAATGGGTGTTTTGATACATAGGTTCCACCTTTATCAACACACCTTTGACAATATGTCTAATAAGCTCGGCCTCATTCCTAAGGAGAGAGAAGAAACAGTTTGTTTCAAGAGTCCATGGTGGAAGGAAGATGTAAACTTTTCATCGATAGAGAAAACTAATGTATTTGTTTCTTTAGGTATATATATTTGTATATGGTCAAAGTGCATTTTTGATCCCATAGCTTTTTCTCATGTCTCAATTTTGGTCCCATAATTTTTTTTGTTGCACTTTTGGTCTCATATCTTTTGCTCAAGTTGCATATTTGGTCCTGTATCACTTTTGGTGTAATATTTTTTTGGTGAGATTGTAGAATTGGTCCCATATCTTTGCAAAGAGTTCCAATGTCAGTCCAACCGGACCCAAAGATATGGGATTGATTTTGCACCTGACCCAAAGATATGAGACCAATTTAACAACCTGACTAAAAGATAAGGGACCAATTCTGGAACCTGACCCAAAGATATGGAATCAAAAGTATAACACGGGACCAAATATGCAATCTGATTAAAAGATACAGGACCAATAGTGTAACAAAAAAAGTTATGAGACCAAATTGAGACCTGAGGAAAAGTTATGGGACCAAAAGTGCATTTTGGCCTTTGTATATTATATAAATTCTTTCCATTGTATGTGTGTTTGTCACAGTAGAAACACTAATTAAATCTCAATTGACCTTGTGTTTAATAAGCTTTGCCTCATTCCTAAGAATAAACAGGAAATGCAAAACATTTCATCCAGTACATAATCCATTTAAAAACCCATTGACGAAATAACAAGATATAAACTTTTCATATCCATAGCCAAAACAAGCCAATTTTTTTTCTGCGTATCATTCATTAAGTGCTTACATTCTTAATAGTCATACAATAAATTCAAATTATGAGAATTGAATTGTATGTATTTATAGTTATATACCTTACTAATCTTAGAAATTACCTATAAGTTCTTGAGTCCCAGCCAGATAAATTTGCAGCATGAGTGAGAGCATCTCTCCACTTCTGTACTTGCTGTTTGGGGATTCTTTGCTCATGATTTCTGAATGCTTTTTCATAGCTCCCTTTCTGTTTCCGGATGTCTGATGGAGCTATCTTATAGAACACTGGAATAGCATGATGTCCCTCTTCTTTTGAGCACTCTAGTATTTTGGAAAGCTCTTTCAGGCACCATGTGGATGATGCATAGTTTTCAGAAAAGACTATCAGGAATAGCATTGAATGTTGAATGGCTTCCTCAAGTGATGACCACACCTCTTTTCCTTTCTCAAGTCTATAATCAATATATATCTCAATGTTGGTTCTGCTTAGAGCATCATGGAGATGGCTAATGAAATTGGCACGAGTATCTTCTCCTCTGAAACTAATGAAAACATCATATTTGGATGAAGAAAAAGCAAGAGATGAAGAGGAAGAAGGCATATCTCTGGGTTATGCTATGAGTGATCAATAATAGCCTAATAGTTAACACAACAGAAGAATTAGAAAGTTATATATGAAAAAAAGAGTGGAGTGAGCAGTAATGTTTGGGGTTTGGCAATCAAGATTGTCAACTAATAAGACAAATTAAAATAGAAAAAACTAAAGAAATGTAGAATTAGCACCCTAGTTCTCCCTGATGATGTGAACTTACATTTTTTAATGCAAAAAATGGTCTTGATCATATTTAAAAAATAAAATGAGGCGTTGGATTTTTGAGTCTTGACGAACTTGCTTTATTGGAAGAAATGAAGCTTCACATGCAACCACACACTAGATGCATGTACAATTCTGTAATTTATGGTAACAGCATTGTTTCATCATATGGCTGGAAGGAAGTTGTATTATTTTGTTTTATTCAGTCTGTTTTGTTTATTCTTTAATTTGTTTGTTTATAATTTGGCTTGATGCTTTTGTCATGTGGTTCCTGAAGAAAAATTATTACCAAAATTTTGACTATGAAAGTTATTCTGGCACTTTGTTGTATGTTTCTTCCAATCTCAGACAGCTAGTATGAAGGATTGATGAATAAAATTTTGGAGCCGAGGTAACGAATCCTCAATTTTTAAAACATAAGAAATCTATTTTTTTTAATAACTACTAAATTTAACCCAAAAGACTAATGTCACCATTTGCATAATTCCTTTTCTAATGTCACCATTTTGTTTTGTAATTAAAAATATCTAGATTGAACATTATCCAAATATTAAGGAAGTTGATCTAAACATTGACTTTGGTATATATAAATGATCAATAATCTTACAGCACAAGAATATTATGTTTTATGTGTTCTTCCAATATGGCCTAAGAATTAGTAATAGATCAGGTGTGCATAAGAAGTGGAGTAAGCAGTCTGCGTTTGGCAATGGAGACAACCAATTGCACAATTGGTTACCTCAATTCTCCTTCACTTTGCGACTTTTGTGGATTTCATGGCCAAATGATCACATCATTTCTCAAGGTTATAAAAAAATATAGATTCCTTTGTATAAGATTAACTGGTTCAAATCCTACTGAGAAAAATAGTTCTTCAATTAACTAATTAAGATGCTCACCTTGTAGTGATGTTAGTGACCTAATTCGTCCAGGAGAACCAAATTCCTAAATTTAATACTAAAAACAATAAGTATAATGTACATACATTGACAAAAAGTGACAAGTTACTGTCTTTTACATGGTTTTTTTTTCTAAAAATTACCAATAAGTCACTCATCCTTCATCAAAGATATAGAATGGAAATTTACAGAGAACCTGAGAAATTGAAAGAGGCCAAAGCAAGAGAAACTAGTCTGCAATAATGTACCTGGTGTTTAGAATATATATAGATCTAGCTGTACATTTGAATGAATTTAAATAACTGAGTGTAATTCAATTGAAGAAGTATATTTGAACTGAAATCAAGAATTCAGTTGGGGGGAGGGAGAGAGGATAACATCATTTAAATTTGGGTAAATTGCAATTTGGTACCCTGAGGTTAGGGGCGGTTCCCCTTTGGTACCCTGAAAGAAAAATTTTTGCATTGTGGTACCCCGTGGTTTGCTCCGTTAGCGATTTGGTACCCTGAGGTTTTTTTTAGTTAGTATTTAACGGCAAATGTTAGTTAAAATGTCAAAAATCTCCCAAAAAGTCTTCTCTTATGCGTTTAAGTCCTTTCCCTTTACTAAAAAGGATCAAAACATAAATAATTAATTATAAAAGGGTCTTTAGAATTCTAATATTATAGATTTTTCTCCTTTTCATAAGATTTCTTTTGAATAGGTCCTGATTTAATTACACTTTAATCCCTATATTCAACTACAATTTTCATTCAAGTACACTACAAACAAATCAAAACCCCCAAATTTTTCCAAAATCAAGACCCACAAATCAAAATCCTTCTAACAAAATCAACATCATCAACAACCAATTTCTTCGTACCCTAAGGAATCAAAATTCAAAATTAAGGAATTCAATTTCTTCCTTAAATTTTTAAAATTTGGCATAATTGGTCCGAATTTGAAACAATTTTCCCAAAAAAAAATAAATAAAAAGAACCCACCCAAATCGACTGTTCTTCTTCTCCAATCACAGAATCGTTCTTCTTCTCCTTCTTCCCTCACTACCGTGGGATAGATCCTCAAATCAAGTTCAATGGCGTTCATAACCTCTTCGACGGCGACTCCGACGTCGGATTGAAGCGATTCAGGTCCCTCGCCATTTTGTTTCTCCGGTCGAGATCGCGCTACAACGCCGCCGAGAGGGAATCTGATCATGGCGGCGCAACGGCCAAGCATTCCGCCGGTCTGAGCAGGAGTAGGTCGGCGAGGTGGTTTTTGTCGATGTTCAAGCCACCGAAGAGCAATCGGAAGGGAGGAGCAGAACAGGATTCTGAGTGCGCGATGGTTGAGGATGAGAGCGGAAGCGTAAATAGAAAGTCGGCGATGATGATGAAGTCAAGGTCGGTGGCGGATTCCGGTGGCGGCGTCAGAGAATTGAGAGGGACGAAGAAGTGGAAGGGATGGTATCGAAGAAGGAGAGCCAATTTGCGTGGGTTTTTGGTCAAAATTATTTTAAATTTTAATTTATTCATTTTTTCTTACATTTTAGTCCTATTATAAAAAGAAAGGACCTTAATTCAAAAAATAAAACTTTTGGAGAATGTAAACCAATTTTTTCTTTAGGTTAATGAAAAAATTGGATGGAAATTAAAGAGGGACTAGCAGTGAAATTTGTTGGAAAATTGAGGGATCAAAATAAAATTTATTTTTTTTCTTTTTTTCAACGGAAAAATGGACAAAAAACTTTCGAGGGACCAATTATGCCAAATTTTGGAAAATTGAGGAAGAAATTGAATTCCTTAGTTTTGAATTTTGATTCCTTAGGGTATGAAGAAATTGGTTGTTGATGATGTTGATTTTGTTGTTGAGAGGGTTTTTGATTTGTGGGGCTTGATTTTGGAAAAATTTGGGGGTTTTGATTTGTTTGTAGTGTACTTGAATGAAAATTGTAGTTGAATATAGGGATTTTTTGATAAATCATAGATGCTCATTTGTCTTTTGAGGTTCTAAGGACTATTTTGATAAAGATCATAAACTTTTGGTATTAAAGTGTAATTAAATCAGGACCTATTCAAAAGAAATCTTATGAAAAGGAGAAAAATCTATAATATTAGAATTCTAAAGACCCTTTTATAATTAATTCTTTATGTTTTGATCCCTTTTAGTAAAGGGAAAGGACTTAAACGCATAAGAGAAGACTTTTTGGGAGATTTTTGACATTTTAACTAACATTTGCCGTTAAATCCTAACAGAAAAAAACCTCAGGGTACCAAATCGCTAACGGAGTAAACCACGGGGTACCACAATGCAAAAATTTTTCTTTCAGGGTACCAAAGGGGAACCGCCCCTAACCACAGGGTACCAAATTGCAATTTACCCTTTAAATTTTGAAGACAGAGAAGTTTAAAATAGTGGCCAAATTGTGTTACTTATATCCCTATGGAATTTGAAAGCATAGGAAGTGCAATTAATAAAACAAAGTTTGATAGGCAGGTTGAAGGAATATTAAAGAGTTATTAGTTTGATATATTTCCTTGCGAAAGTAAGTAAATCACTTATAAAGTGAATAAGTCTTACTTCCTTCATGATTTTAAATTACAAGCACTAGCAAGAAAAGCATCTGTTGTAGCAAAATCCTATAGAGTTTGATGTTTCATCCTACCTTGAAATATAAAGCAAGAAAATGAACTGTTGTTTCATGCCAAGAACTAGAAAGAGAAATGTGTAGTTTGAAGAAGACTTTGTTAGTATGAAACAAGAAACCTCCAAGCTAGTTAAGATATAATTCTCAGCATAGATGACATGAGTTTATATCAAATGTACAGTTTGCTTCTACTAAGATATATCAAATGTACAGTTTATATGTTGGGCAGGCCCCACATTCTTTTATTTCCATGCATTGCGTTTGGTTCCTTCCTTCATAAATAAAATAACAAAAATTCAGTTCCACAGAAACCTTTGAGCTACACCTGGCTCCTCTACATTCCTTGATGCGATGTATTCGGCTCGATAAGGCACCATCACACCATAGATACACATGATTGGAAGTGAAGTTTCTTATGTCCACCCTCCAAGAACAAGACCACCTTTTAAGTGACCATTCCTCGTCATCAATGGCATCATCATCATCATCATTCCCTCCATCTACCTTTTCATCATCACTGATTTTGATGTTGTCTTCGCATACAATCCATATATTTTCACTTGCTGGAGATGGAGAAGCAACAATGCAGTAAAGTAAGCCCCAATAAATGGAAAGAGGAGCAGAAGAGAGATCAACAGTGATGGAGGCATGTGGTGTCTTACACTTGAACCACTCTGGAACTCGGCTTCCTGAGTATATTACTCGAGAAATGTAATCAAAATCACGATCCTTTTTATTCAAACTAGTACTTGTTGACAAGATTTTGTTGAACTTGACCATCGCATTTGCCACAATGGCTTTGACTGAATGTTGATCCAATCTCAAGCAACTTTGGAATCTGGTCAAAAACTTGCTTCCATTGGATCCTTCTACTTCTGCAACACCCACTACTGATGAAGTGAATTGTACTGTCTTTAGGGATGAGCAGTCTAAAACTAATAATGACTTGAGCGATGGTGGGAGCTGCGGTAGAAACCAAAGTCTTTTGCATTTCTTTAACTCTAACTCTTGCAGGCTCGAAAAGTACTTGATGCTTTCTGGCAAGCTCTCTAAAGAACTTTCTTCAATTCTTAGGGTCTCCAATGAAGAACACAGGCTGATATGGTCAACAACTTCAAATATATTACAACAGTCATTCAGATGTAGCATCTTTAATGAATGTAAGCCATCAAATAGATTACTCTGCATATTGATCATCCCTTTGCAATTGTATAGATACAAACTTTCAAGTGTGGATAGATGCCCAATGGATGAAGGCAACTCATTAATAGCTGTCCCTCCTAAATCCAACATTTCCATGCTCTCGGAAGTTACAGAAAAATCTTTCAGATTTGAACATCCAACAAGAGATAGATTATTGAGGGATTTTAATTGAGCATCACTCTTGAGGCTTGTAAGGGAAACACAATAATTTAGCCTTAAAGATTCTAGCTTGTTCAAAGATAAAATAGATGGATGAACCTCACTAATGCTTGTGCAGTACGAGAGATATACTCGTTTCAGATTTATGGCTTTTGAGAAATCTGGGAGCTTTTTGAGATGTTTGGAACCATAAAGGTTGATTTCCTTCAAATTTACCACATTCTGCAGAAACAGTTCAAAGAGAGGCATCACAACAAAAAGGCCTTAAATAATTAATTAATAGGCTATATTAATGCTCTAAATCCAATGAAAGAAAAAAACTAAAACACAAATAATATATAGAATATAGATAGTTATATTTACCTGCACTCCAGTCCAAAGTTCTGTCATTCCACTATATGGCATGCGAAGTTCAACAAGGTTTTCAGCAGAAAATGTCAAAGGCAGAGACTTCAATGGATAGTTACTCCAAAGAAGATATCTTAGTTTGTTTGACAGATACTCAAGACCTTGCGGAAGATACAAGCCATTCTTTTCGGAATCGTTGGAATTAAAAATCTCAAGAAACGATAGATTGGGCATCTTGGCAAACACTTGAGGATTTATGATCAGATCTTCCACTTTTGACACATCTAAAGTAATGCTCTTGATGGTTTCACTTCCCTGACAAACAAAAGTAAAATTAATAAATTACACTTCAACACATTATCAAAATTCATATCATGTATATATCTTCCTTTGATTCTTACCTTATTATCTTTCAACACTTGATAAATATCATTGGCATCTGATAGCCGACTTCGTTTTCCTGGATCTTCTAGGGATTCCTTCTGAACTATCTCCAACCCCATTTCTTGAATCAAGTCATGCATAGACACTTCCTCTGGAGTCAAAGTTATAAGGGCTTTACTATGAAGACTACTCAACCCAATGGTCGTCTCATAACCATAGGCATCTAATAAATTTTTTATATGGTCAGCTTTCCTCCCTTTGAAAAAGCATGCAACAAACAGAAAGATGTTTTGTTCTTCATAGTCTAGTCCATCATAACTCAGTTTCAGAATTTGTTGAATTTTTGTGATGGGCAGTTTTTTAAGCTTCTCCAATTGGCTTTCCCATTCATTTTTGTCCTTCCCATACAGAGAGTTACCCAAAACTATCACAGCCAATGGAATGCCACCAGCATAATCAACAACTTTCATTGAAAGATTTTCAAACTCCTCATCACAGCAATTATCTTCAAAAGCATTCATTTTGAAAAGTTGAAGAGCTTGAGGAGACCTTAATACCTTCACCTTATAAACATCATCTACATTTTTCCCAAGCAATAGCTTATCTCTCGTTGTTATAATGACTCTACTACCTTGGCCGAACCAATTGCGTGATCCAGCTAAGTTTCTCAGTTGTTCTATATCATTAACATCATCAAGAACAACAAGCACCTTTTTCCGGCCAAGTCTTCTTCGAACAAAAGTAGATCCTCCAAATTTGTTCTATATCATTAACAACAAGCACCTTGTTCTATATCATTAACATCATCAAGAACAAAAAAATTTTAAATTTTTCATTTTAGTCCCTATATAATATGTATCCAGGGACCAATTTGTAATTTTTTGAAAATTTTTTGGGGTGAATATGTAATTTTTGCAAAATTTGTTATGGTTAAAATTACAAAATAGCTACAAAGAGTACCAAAGTGTTAATGGAGAATACCACAGGGTACCAAAGTGTCAAGTTTCAAACCACAGGGTACCAAAGTGAAATAGGGTCAAACCACAGGATACCAAAGTGTAATTTACCCTTTAATATATGAACTAGCTCTTATTTGAAGAAACAAAGCCATTCATTTTGCCTATATCATAGTATAGACTAAACTAACAATTCAGTCCTTCAAAAATTACCAAGTTGACAACTTAGTTCTTGAAAGATTGAAATACACAACTTAATTAGTCCTTTAAAGGTTAAAATGGTGTACTCTTTAGTCATTGAGAGATTAAAATAGTATATTATTTAGTTCATAAAAATGACTAACAAGTATACTGTTTTGATCTTTCAACTAATGTGTATGTAAATCTTTCAACAACGGAGTTGTGATCTCAGTTATCTCTTAGGAATTGAATGGTTGATTTACTCTATATACAGGACCATTGTTTGAATGAAAAGAATATTAAATAAATTTAGGCAAACTTCTAGGTTTCATTTTATAAATAATAATAATAATAATGATAATGATAATAATAATAATAATAATAATATTCATGGATAGTTTTTCTTTTCAACCAATCTTTTGGTCAGCCTTCACGAAAAGTCATGGCACCACCTTCCAAGAAGGTCTTGAATTGAATATATATATAGAGAGACCGAAACTCTATTTTGGTCCATGATATTTGTCCAAAATTTTGTTTTAGTTCCTAAAGTTTTTTGGTTCTGTTTTGGTCCCCAAAGTTACCAAAAAGTTTCATCGTTAGTACTAAGTGACCACTTTCCTCCGTTAGAATATAAAAGGAAAGAAAGAAGAAAATTGCAGAATGACACCCAACAATTTTGATTTTCTGCATTTGGGTCCTTAAACCATAGCTCTCAGGGACTTGAATGAACTTTGTTTTAGTTCCTATACGTAACCAAGCACACCATTTCTTTTCTTTTTACTACAGTTTTTCCATTTTGTGCTATTAGTTCCATCGCCAAAAATAAAGACCATATAAGAAGAACATAAAATTCTATAACAAAACACAAATTAAAATGCATGTGAACAAGTGGAGGGATGCTCTTACTATGCTTCCAATTAACTAGCTGGGACTTCTCTGCCTACAGGTTAGTTTCCTTATCATCAACATGTTATTGTAGGCAAATACATTTTCATGGAAGAAGTACCTTATTGATCTTAAACTTTATATCAATTTTCATTTTTGTCCTCAAAATTTGTTTACGGCTAATTTTTTCTTTAAAATTGTACATTTTGATGAATTTTATCCTTTGTACTAACTTAATCTAATGAATTAAATGGCAAACTCCATGACTTCGTAACACAACAATATTTGGAACTCCAACTCAACTAAAGTTTATTTTTAAAAAGAAAAAAGTATTACTTAATTGATTTTAAAGTTGAGTTTTTGGACATAATGAAGGAATAGCAGTTTAACTGGTTACGTATAGGAAACTTCCAAGTTTCATCTTGATTCTTGAAGCACAATGGACAGTGCACGTAAATAAGCCAGTCAAAATAATTAAATTCACATAAAGCAGGATTGGTGTCGGGAAAAAATAGTTTTGTATTAGTTTAGCTTCATATGAGAAATGAATTAGAAAAATGACTAGTTAAATAGTTGAATGATATAATAATATATCCACTTCCCAGTCTTCTTTTTTAATTACCTCAATAACTTCAGTGGAACTATAATGCTCTATTACTCTACACCTCTTTTTTAATTAGAGCAAACCCCCTTTTTGGTCCCTCAATTGTTACTGAGTCGAGGAATCGGTCCCTCAATTGTGGGAAACTACAACTCGGTCCCTCAATTGTACAATCCCGTTTACGTTTTGGTCCCTCACGTCTAGTCCGTTAGTGATAGAGGTGTTAAGTGATGACGTGTCACCGTTATCTGCTTAGGTGGCCGTTAAATGCTTAGTTGAGGGACCAAATCCTCGACTCAGTAACAATTGAGGGACCAAAAAGGGGGTTTGGTCAAATTAATATCCAACTCATTTCCACTTGACACCTCATTCAAACTACTCTCTTGCAATTTGGTCCCAAAACCCCTAAATCCCCTAAAACTTTTTTTAATCCTCTTCTTCATCTTTTTCATCTTCTTCATTCAATTTAGTCCCAAATCCTAAAAATAAAATTGTAAAGTATCCCAAAACCTTTCCAAACATTCCAATTTAGTCCTTAAATGTATTAAAAACCCTAAAACCCTAACTTCTCAACTATCCTCTCCTAACTTCTCTCTTTCATACGATATTTAAATTGTACATATCAGTTACTGATTCTTGGGATTTACCTTTAATTATAAATAGCTGCCCTGATATTAGGATCTGCTAGTTATTAAAATCCTGATTCTCAGGATTCCTTTCTGCTGGATATAAACTCATTATTCATCAATACAATCATTCATTCAACCTACCTTTTTAATTATTAGGTTCTTAAAGGAATACCTCTCCCAAATACAATGGGGTGTTTTACTTCAAAACATCTAATTTAAGAAACAGAAATTAATTGGTAAAAAACGTGTCAATAGTGAACTCATGGATACAAAACTGAACCTTGGAGTTAATACACATTTGCTAAAATGCATATTATCATATAAAAAACGATCATGTATTTCCATCATGACAATCTAACAAGGAACATACCTTTTTGTTCANAATATTATAGATTTTTCTCCTTTTCATAAGATTTCTTTTGAATAGGTCCTGATTTAATTACACTTTAATCCCAAAAGTTTATGATTTTTATCAAAATAGTCCTTAGAACCTCAAAAGACAAATGAGCATCTATGATTTATCAAAAAATCTTCATATTCAACTACAATTTTCATTCAAATACACTACAAACAAATTAAAACCCCCAAATTTTTCGAAAATCAAGTCCCACAAATCAAAACCCTCTCAACAACAAAATCAACATCATCAACAACCAATTTCTTCAGACCCTAAGGAATCAAAATTCAAAAGGCCAAAATGCATAGACACACTACCCAAAATTTTTTATTGTTTTGAATTAAGGTCCTTTCTTTTTATAATAGGACTAAAGTGTAAGAAAAAATGAATGAACTAGTATTTGAAATAATTTTTTCCAAAAAAAAAAAACCCAAATCTTCTCCTCCTTCTTCAATCGTCTTCCTCAAACGTGGTTCCGCAAGAACACTTCCATTTCTTCGACTCGCCGCAATGCTTCATATGCCTCTTCAAATCAGAAAGCACCGAGAAATTCTTCTTGTGGCACCGATTGCACGAATACATCTTCGGACAATGGCTTCTCTTGAAATGATTCTTCGCGCACACAATCGACTTCAACGGCCGGAAATTCCTGTGCGATTTGTTCCGATTGCATCCCTCGAACGGACAAGAGAATCGCGCATATGCATTCGCAAATTCGCGTCGCGTTGGAATCCTTTGCCGCAGATTTGGCAGAAATGAACGTGCTCTGCTAGCAATTCCACGGCGTCGAGCTCCACGATCTCACAATCTTCACCGTCTGTTAACATTTCGACCTTCAAATCGGCGATTTTCCCCTTCGATTCTCGGTCGTGTGTGAGATTCTGAGAGTAAGAGACGTGAACACAATGTCGTTTTGGATGAGCTGGTGGATGGTGGAGACGATTTCGTTGGACACGGTGTTCATGTGATCTTTGGTGTAGAGGGTGTGGGTGTTGATGGATCCGGATAGGAAGTGATGGAGAGAATCATTCTGGGAAAAAATTGATGGAGAGGGAGTGGGTTCTTTTTTTTTTTTTTTTNTGTTGATGGATCCGGATAGGAAGTGATGGAGAGAATCATTTCGGGAAAAAAATTGTTTCAAGTTTATTTATTTTTTCTTACACTTTAGTCCTATTATAAAAAGAAAGGACCTTAATTCAAAACAACAAAAATTTTTGGCTAATGTGTCTATGCATTTTGGCCTTTTGAATTTTGATTCTTTAGGGTCTGAAGAAATTGGTTGTTGATGATGTTGATTTTGTTGTTGAGAGGGTTTTGATTTGTGGGACTTGATTTTCGAAAAATTTGGGGGTTTTAATTTGTTTGTAGTGTATTTGAATGAAAATTATAGTTGAATATGGAGATTTTTTTGATAAATCATAGATGCTCATTTGTCTATTGAGGTTCTAAGGACTATTTTGATAAAGATCATAAACTTTTGGGATTAAAGTATAATTAAATCAGGACCTATTCAAAAGAAATCTTATGAAAAGGAGAAAAATTTTATAATATTAGAATTCTAATGACCCTTTTATAATCAATTCTTTATGTTTTGATCCCTTTTAGTAAAGGGAAAGGACTTAAACGCATAAGAGAAGACTTTTTAGGAGATTTTTGACATTTTAACGTACATTTGCCGTTAAATCCTAACAGAAAAAAACCTCAGGGGACCAAATCGCTAACGGAGCAAACCACGGGGTACCACAATGCAAAAATTTTTCTTTCAGGGCACCAAAGGAGAACCGCCCCTAACCACAGGGTACCAAATTGCAATTTACCCTAATAATTATATTCCTTACTTCCTCGAAATTGCATACCAAACAAAGCTATGATGAAAAAGGTGACATATTTCAGAAGAAAATGGTCCTCTCCTTCACATTACTTTTTAGATACCAAAGAAAACTAATAATAAAAAAATGAAAGTTCACGTCGGAAGAAAAGAAATGTTGTGCTTGGAGTTCCTTCCCCGTTTATACATGTTTTTTTTTCTACAGTTTTCCCATTTTGTGCTATTAGTTGAATCCATTGCCAAACATAAAGACCATATAAGAACATAAAATTCTATGTTAAGAACACACAAATCAAAATGCATGTGAACAAGTGGAGGGATGCTCTTACTAAGCTTCAAATTTACTTGCTGGGACTCCTCTGCCTACCGGTAAATTTCCCAATCATCAACCTGTTATTGTAGCTAGGCAAATATATTTTCATGGAAGAAGTACCTTTTTAATCCTTAAACTTTATATCAATTTTTAATTTTGTCCTAAAAAAAAAATTTGTATTAGTTGAGTTTCATATAAGAAATGAAAAACAAATAGAAATATGACAGGATTGCAGCTTTATATAAGTTCAAGTTGAGTTTGGAGGAAGTTTCGTAATTAGTTATTAATTAATTATCACGATTCACAGGCCCCAATGCATTTTCAGCACCTCTCCATTTTGTCCTATATATTGACCGACTTGAATGATATAATAATATACCCACTTTCGAGTCTTCTTTTTTTTTTTTCAAAATATATTTTGGTTCATAACTTTTGCTCAAGTCTTAATTTAGTTTTGTAACATTTTTTGTTGCACCTTTAGTCCCATATATTTAGCTTAGGTTGCAGATTTGATTTCATGTTACACTTTTGGTTCTGTATCTCTGGGTTAGATTACAGAATCGGTCCCAAATCTGTTAGTCTGATTGCATAATTAGTCTCATATCTTTGGGTTTGATGCAAATTGGTCTCATATCTTTGGGTCAAGTGGGACTAACGGTAAAACTTTTTACAGATATATAGGATCAATTCTTCAATCTGATCAAAAGGTATGGAACCGAAAGTGATACAAGACCAAATCTACAACTTGAGCAAAAGATATGTGACCAAAAGTGCAATGAAAAAAGTTATGGGACCAAATTGAGACGTGAGCATAAGTTATGGGACCAAAAGTGCGCTTTGATCTTTTTTTTTTATTTGCCTAAATTATTTTAGTGGGATTATAATATTGTTTTTTCTGACACCTTATTCAAGAAACGAAGCATTCTTTGTTTTTGCTCAATGAATTCAAAGGCACTAAACCGGGGTGGAAATGGGGTGAACAACGTTAATTGTTAATTAACTCAACAATTGTGTATGAAGACTTTCGTGGAAGGTGATGCCATGACTTTAGTTGGTAATGAGATGATGACACCCTTGCCTTGACAATTTCATCTTCTCTGCAGAAATCACAAGGAAACTTACATAAAGAGATATTCCTTTTATAAACACACATTCTTTCATTTATTTGTTTCATATCAAGTGAAGCGTTCACTGCTCACTCTGTATTCTTCTATTTACTGATTCTTTCTCATAGCACAACCCATGAAATATCATGTTTTTATTAGTTTCAGAGGAGAAGACACCCGTCACGATTTCACTAGTCATCTCCATCATGCTCTCTGCAGCAAAAACATTGAGACATACATTGATTATAGACTTGAGAAAGGAGAAGAGGTGTGGCCATCACTTGAAAAAGCCATCCATGACTCCATGCTGTTTTTGGTTGTGTTCTCTGAAAACTATGCAACTTCCACATGGTGCTTGAAAGAGCTTACTACAATACTAGATCTGTGCTCGAAAGAAGAGGGACTCCGTGTTATTCCAGTGTTCTATAAGATAGATCCATCAGATGTAAGGAAGCAGACAGGAAAATACAAAACAGCATTCAGAAATCATGAGAAAAGAAACCCCAAACAGCAAGTGCAAAAGTGGAGGGATGCTCTCACTCATGTTGCAAATTTATCTGGCTGGGACTCTTCTAGTTCTACATATAGGTAATCACAATTATAGTCTCTTTCTTTTTCTTATTTTGGGCCATAAGACTACAATTATATATATGATAACCCTTACAGATCATTTCTCTTTTAAATTTTTTGTATGACTAGTAAAAATTCAGAATCAATGATATATAGAAAAAGATGCTTGTTTTGCCAATGGATATGAAATCATTATTTCATCAAGGGATTTTAAAATAGACTATATATTGAATTAAATATTACACGCTTCCTCTATCTTCTTCGGAATGATTTTTATGAAGCCAAGCTCACTAAATACATTGTTCATGCTGTATAGTTATGAACCATTTAAAGTGTTTATTCAGATGGCCTTGTATGGGGATTCCAATTGTTTATTTTCTATGACTATCGAAAGATACAAATTCTGTGCTGCAAGATTAGAGATTTATTAACTGTTGCTATTATGACACAAGACACCTAAAATGACATGAAATGAAATGGTTTCATCTTCCTTCTATACAGAACACTTAAAATAGATGACATTTTTTTCTTTATCCCCCGGAATCAGTACTCATTAGAGAAATTGTTAGAGGTGTGTTGATGAAGTAAGACCCTGTGTACAAAAACATTTATTTAGATGATAAATTTTGGAATTCAAGAAAAATGTTTAAAATGTAGAATTGTTAATGTACAATTGGTCACCCAATGTTCGATGTATTGGAATTTGGGAAAAGGTTAGTATTTGTAAGACAACAATTGCAAATGCATTATTTAACAAGTTGTTATTTTCTTTTTTGCCCTTTTCTCATGACAGTATTCGGAAGAATTGTTTTATATGATAATAATTGAACCTATTAGTCTTATATATATATATTCCTTTTTTTTCTGCTGAGGATATTGTAAATAATTTCTTTTTTCTTTCTCATCAGGGATGAGGCTGAGCTTATTAGAGAAATTGTTAGAGGTGTGCTGATAAAGTTGAACCCTGTGTATCAAAACATTAATTTAGATGGCCTTGTTGGAATTAAAGAAAAAGTTGAAGATGTAGAACTGTTGATGCAAAATTCGTCACAAGACATTCGTTTCATTGGAATCTGGGGCATGCCTGGTATTGGTAAGACAACGATCGCAAAGGAATTATTCAACAAATTGTGCTTTTCATTTGATAGCTTTTGTTTCTTA